>OY720453.1:55589539-55622039 GCA_963082715.1 Harpalus rubripes | reverse complement strand
AGAAAATTTTGAAACCTTGTATTTCTACCTTATTCTAATATGGGAAGAGGCCACAAGATTTTAGTGTTTCCAGATAACTGGAAATGGTACTTTACTTGAAGCTCAAAATAATTTTTCTTCGAAAAATACCTTCAAATGTTATTTTTACAATATTTGTGTTATAAAAATTAAAGATTATTAAGTTTTCTATAGATTTACATAAATACTTTTTCTATATATTTTATTGATAAATTTATAAAATTAACTCCTTGGTTACACAGTTCATATCTCATATGTATGTAACTGACAGATAAATGTCACTGTCAAAGAACTAATCATATCAAATTAATAATAGTAACATTTTAAAAAGAAAATAGTATATGGAATGGGTCTTAATACAGTTTGAAATACAAAGTAAATAGAAAATCTTATTTTGTCGTATGTACGCATTAAAAAAATTATTGAATATCCTATTAAATTCTAGAATATTCTATAAATTTTTGGCAATTTTAAATAAGTAAGGCGGCTGAGCTCAGTTTAGTTTTAAATAACGACACAAACAGATAGAACTTTCCGGAACTTTCAGAAACATTCTAGAACGTTAAAGAACTTTATGGAAAAGGAAATTCTAAAACGTTCTGGAATTATGAAAAATTCCAGAATTCTCTAGAAATTTTGAACTTTCTGAAACATTCTAGAACTCTTTCGAGCTTTATGAAAAACCTTCTTGAATTTTTATGTACATTTTAGATTATTTTGGAACATAAGAAACTTTTCAAACTCTCCGGTATATTTAAGTATAAGTACCTATAATGTGAATTGTTTTGAAATTTTGTACGTGAAAACTCCTAGGCGTCGCTCGTTACTTTAGCTAGTGATTAAATACAGTGAATTTAAGAATAATGTGGTTAGGATGTAAAGTACAAAACGCTTATTTTATTGTTTAAAAAGAGCATAATTTGTCGAATAATTATTGCTTAATCAGAATTTTTCAAATCGAAAAATTACTAAATTATTCACTAGATACTCACTTAAATTCCTGTCTATTAATCAATTTACACCACACCATTCATAAAATTGTATCACTAATTAAAATACAAAATAATTACACTAATATGTATTTTTTAGTAGGGGGGGGCATGGCCATTCTGAGGAAGGCCGCCCCCCCCCCTAGTTACGCCTATGACTAGGACGATATGATTATGTCGCAATGATGAGACCAAATCAACATAGCCACGTAGCTTTGCTTTGTTTTATTGTTTCAAGCAGTAGATATTGAATTAACAATTGTTTAAATAAAGTTATTGAAAATACTTATTTTTGTGTGAGTTGACTTAATCGGTTGCAACTCGTTCGTCAAACTTCATACTCGCACGATATTTCTCACGTTCGACACTCGTTATGAAACATACTATTATAGATTTTTTCCAAAACAAAGACCCTTCATTTTCTCATCTAACTAAGTTCATCTAACAGTAATTAAGTCCCCCTAAAATATTACTTCGACATTAGCGTGTTTTATCCTGTATTCTATTACTTCTAGGAATTCTACAAAACTACCGTATCAATTACACACCCTCGTGGTCTGCCTAGATGTTTATCAAACTTGGCACCTCGCTTAATACAATAAGAAACGTTACTATCCCTTCGTAGTATTCCCCTACACACCTTGAGCCTCCCTCGATCACATATATTTAACACGAAACGAATAACTAACCGCTAGAGACTTACCTACAAGTTGACTCGACTCAAGAGGGGGTTTATTGCAATCGTTTACGCAAACTGCAGATGCAACTGGTAGAAAATTTAAATTGTGTGTATAAAAGTGTCAAATAAAATTGAGAAAGTTTAGGGTAGGTGTAATTTTGTAGGGTTTTATATGAAAATGAATAGGAACGCTTTTGTTTCTAATAATTTATTTTGAGTTTTATTGCTTTATTTTGCAATTAATTTAATTAATTGTTTTTATATAGAACTATAGACGGGTTAATTAGTAAAATTTATGGAAAGTAATATTGCTACTGAATTAGGTGTAAATAATTACTTGAGTGAGATTTTAATTATTCTGTTTGAAATATAGCGAAAGAATTTTGACAGATTCTTGTAATTTTATTGGTTGGTAAATGCTGTAGCCAAGTCCCAAATATACAAACACAATTCAAATATTATGTCAATTCTGATTTCATTCAATGCATTGTCGTATTTTAAGTTGGCACTTCTATTTAAACATTGATAATGTTTTGGTGTAAAACAGACTCGAAAACTACGCCCCAATTAACTGTCAAAATTATATTTGTTCATATTTTGTGAAAAATTTATTTAATATATAAAATACATTCAGTCAAATATTACTATTGGAGTTATGAACATGGTTCAGACATGAAGTGGTGAGGTGTCACGTTGGTCTCACGTGGCTGTGTTAGACAATATGAACATATTCAGACTTAAAATGATGAAGTGGCATGTTGGTCTCACACGGCCGTAATGGAAAATTTTAAAATTAACTAATTTTGCTCTAATTAACGTTAAATTAATTAATTTCGTAATCTGATACCTTATCATGAATTCTTGAAGTATAAGCAATCAGTTACAGTGAATAAATGGTGGTGGCCCCTGGCACACATTTTTTTTATCTTCCGTCACTTTTAGGTACGGAAGGTACTTATTGTCTTTGGTCAAAAAATTCAGTGGTAAGTTTTTAATGAATAAGCACGTTTTAGTATCCCTAGAATACGATTTTACTATTTTTACGATGATGTCTGTGTGTGTGTGTGTGAGCGCGTGCGTGCGTGCGTGCGTGCGTGTGCGTGTGTGTAAGACAAAATTTTCGGCTGCGATAACTTTAATACTACAATTCCAATAATTATAATTATTTCGTATTCTACTTCGTTACATCCATATGAAGAGGTAATTAGATTTTGGTTACAATTGGTCAACCGTATTATCATTTGAAGATTTTAACAGTTTTTCTTGAAAATACGATGTTAAATGTCATTTTTTCACATTTTATGCTATTATAAATACTAAAGAATGTTTTATTCTTTATACGATTTGATTGCATTTTATACTTCATATTAAATTGATATTCGCAATCGTAGATAAAATTTTCCCTCTAATGGCGCAATTCAGTACTACGAAAAGCAATCGTACAAGCGCCATATTGGACAAGTGACAACTGAGTTAGTAGTGTAGTAATTAATAATTAAATATTTTAACTTGTCGCCTTCGTATAAATATGTTTTTGAACTCGGTTCGTATACACAGTCAACGAAATACATTGAATAATGTGAACTGTCATATGTCAAACCCATCGTATGGCGGCCATATTGTTTCGAAAATCAGCGCCTCTATCGTTAATTTCGATTGCGAATAGAGTTAAAAAATTGTAAAGAAATTCAATTTCATAAATTAGCCAGTTATGCTGTAACTTTGTAAACAGCTGCTATATTAAGAAAATTCTGATTGAAAGGTGTCAGTGTCAAGTGAAATTGACATAGTATGTTTGTGTTATAATTTTACTGGAAATACAGAATCTTTTGCTAGAAACTTTTAAGGTACGCAAAGAAATAGAATATTTTGCAAAGAACTTTCTGTATAAAATTTGTACAAAATACATAGAGCTGACGAAAGGTAATGAGCTGGCCACATCAGATTTTTTTTAAATGATGGCACTTAAGTTTTTGATTTTTGCCATGATCGCTATAAAATACACTTATAGGTACGTTCCATCGGTGTCAGAAATATTCGTACTAGAATAAGAATATTCTTAAACCAATAGAACGCTCAGTAGCAAATAATTGTTAAGTAATAAATAAATAGAACAGTGGTAATGTGTCATTGTTAGTTAACAACTAAAAATAACTTTGTATACGTTTATTATGGATCTTCTAAATGTTGTAATGCAAATAGTACAGAGATTACAATTATCTAAAAATATATTAAATAACAGAAACGTAATGGAGGTAATTTTTTTTAACACTTCCCAGTCTAAACATTTACAAATGTGAGAAAAAGACGCGCGCAACAGTCGGCTAGTAAAATTTTGAATTTATGTCCATTCCATACATCTTCCTATCAACGCTTCCAGCTCTGAAGTTGGAATGATTAGTAGGAATATTCAGATTTTTTTGACGCAAAAGAACGGCCATTAAGGTATTACTAGATAAAGTAGGAATATTTCTGACACCAATAGAACGTACCTTATGTCTCACTAAAGTATTATGAATTGTTCATTGCTAGAATACGGTGAATATAAACATATCTATAACATTCTTTATGGACTTTAAATGAGAAATAATATGAAAGGTATATAATGAAAATTATTTTCTTTTTAATTATAATTCATTACAATAATAATAAGAATTGATTACAACAATTAATACATTAATTGATTACAACAATTAATATAATAAGAAAACAGCTTTGAAAGCACAACATAGAAATTATTTTTAATTTAATTGTAATACTTAGAATTGATTATCAAAAGGGCCTTAAAAAGCAATTTACTTTCACCACACATGTATATAGTAAGTACGTCGAATTGCAAACTGCAATGTTTCGCATTAATTTTGGACGGATGCCGGATCACTACTTTTTTGGGAACGATATTTATCCACGTTTGAATTAATTTTTGTTATTATTTACCGTCACATGTGATACATCCAAAGCAATACAAACTCTCTGAAATGTAATGGTATTCAGAAATAAGTGCATAAGAAATAAAGAACTGAGATGTGAAAACGAACCTCAAAATATAATACTTACATGTTCTACAGACGAGAATGGAATAATTAGGGGAACATTTATGCGTTTTTGTTCCTCAAAGTATGCAGAAACATTCAAAATAATTTCTTTACACCGTTTCCATAAAATATCTTCCGAAACATCAAATTCACCCATTGTATCATCTCCAACGATCTAGAACGTTGATGTTTTAAAAATAAATAAATGTTGATAATAAACAAAACAATTAAACAACATCCTTAGCAACGCGAAAGTTTAAGCATTATTGTAATCAAAATTATTATAGATGAAAACTTATTTCACATATTCTAGTGAGACATAAAATCTTGTACGCAGCACGACGAGAGTTACTAGATGATAATGCCCATCAGACGACATCTATCCCTCGGGCTAGATCCTCGTCGCCCTCCTGGCATTATCATTATCGTAACGCCCTTGGTACATTAAATACTATTGTTTATTTTCTTATTTTTGGACGATTGTAAAAAAATATTGTTTGCAAAACAGGCGGAAAATGTGATTCTGAAACTCAATGCAAATTGCAAAACTCATTCAGTTCCATTTCTCATATTTTCGCAATGATGCGAAGAAGCGACATTTAATCTTCCCGCACTTAATTTGTGAATAATTATTTTTCGTGTACTGCAGATTGTTACTTAATTGTAAATTACTGAATTATTTGATGCAAAAATTGTAGTATTGGTGTATTTGATTCATAATTTTAATGAAAATAAACTTTTCTCCAAATATTTAAGTTTTTACAAATTGTAATTACCAATATTTCATCCACCTAATAATTCGTATCACAGCGCAACATACTTGGTTAAAAGTTAATTATAACTATTTATAATATATTATTATAAGTGATTATTAATTCTAACAGATTCTCAAATAATTTCACATTCAATTCCTTCAGAATTCTATTTACTCTTATTCGAAGACTTGCCTTTATGTAAAGCACTAGAAATTATAAGTAATAATAATTATTACACAGCCATATATGGTGTACTAGATATTAATACCTAATTCTAGACCGTAAATTCCATTTGAATCATCAACATCACGCAGGTTGTTACGTCCATCTCAAATTTAAGTGCTTTATGTTTCCCCACACAAAATGCTTGTTGTGTTCAAAGGTACTTAACTCTATTCAAACACAAGACAAAAACGAGGACGATTATCTGAAATGTCCGCTAATTATTCGTGTAGTTATAAATTAAGTGTCCGTTTATGATGGTACACATGCCCTTGTACGGTAGGTAACACAAGCAGCGCCATTTTGTTTCCGTACCATTAGGCCACAGGAGTATGTAAAGTGAGGAAAAAACAAGATACAGTAAAAAGCAGCTAATTTCAGACTAGCATTTCCTGCATGCAAAATGAGCAAACAAAGTGAACTTGTGCAGTTCTATTTTAACACAAACACTAAGGTATGGTTGAGTGAAGAAGATACAATTTTGCAAATGAAACAAAACCAGATTGAAGAGATTATTATTTTTTCCAGTCTTTCATTATTAATTTTTTTTTATAAAACTTCATTTAAATTTAAAGTAATTGTAGTTCTAACTAGATAACTTTCCTTTTATCGGTAAAATAAAAAGGGTTTCTAAAAAAGAAATTCCTTAAAAATATTAGTCAGTTGTATTTCGGTATTTCAGAATCAAATGATAGTCATCAAATTTTTAAAAAAATGTTTGGTTTACTTTTTGTAATTGGGCTGAAACCAAATTGTATACAAAAATCTGGTGTGGCCAACAAAATACCTCCAGCCATTTATAGCCTGTGTCACAAAAATATTAAGCTAATCCTTATTTTTGGATTTCACTCTAATTTTGGCAATTTATTTCTTAAAATATAGTCTAATCCAAGTAACTACCTTTTCTATAATAAAATGAAGATTAAATTTTAAATACCTATCCGGGATAAAATATAATACTCTAATCCAAAAATGAGGATTATCTTAAACTTTTTTTGTGAATCGTTAATTTTCGTTAATCTTTTTAAATATATACCTACATATTTACTTTGCTGGAAACTGTATTGAATTCCTTTCTTATTGTTCTATTTACATTTTTCTTTTTAAAACGTTACTATTATTATATTGAAATGATTAGTTCTTTGACAGTGACATATAGCTGTCAGTTATATACATTTGAATAACTGCATAACCAAAGAGTTTTGTTTGTTTAAAGCGTAGGCTTCGGGATTTAAATTATAGTTAATTTTATAAATATATCCAAAAAATATGTAGAAAAAATATTAATGAAAATTTGTAGAAAATTTAATAATCTTTAATTTTTATAATAACATAAAACTCGAAAAAATAACATTTAAAGATATTATAAGAAGAAAAACTATTTTGAGCTTCAATTAAAGTACCTTTACCGGTTATCTGATTTACACTAAAAATTAATGGCTTCTTTCCATATTAGAATAAGACAGAAATACAAGGTTTAAAAATTGTGTGAATGATAGTATTTGAGTTAGTGCGTAGGATACACACACACACACACACGCGCGCACACGCACACGAACACGCACACGAACACGCACACGCACACGCACATCATAGTGAAAATGTTTAAATTGGATTCTAGGGACCTTAAAACGATTTTTAGCACGATCCTTATACTTCTCTTACAAAGTGTAGCGGGAGGTTTAAATTGAGACACATAATTATTCGTACACCTACAGTTTTAAAATTAACACATAATACAAAACTCTCTATTTAGTGATGTTCCGATTGTATGTTCCACTAGCCTAGGCATTGATTTTATTGTATTAGATGATATGGGAAGTATATTTTGTTCCCATTCTTCAGGCAGATTCGTCCGGAATTGCTAAATAGTGAAAAACGTTATTTTGCGGGGTCGTCTGCCTAGTTCCGACCATAAATTGTCAAAATGGTTAAAATCAGAAGACTGGGGAGGTGTTTTAAGTTGTTTCGATATGTTGTAGAACAGCCATTCCTTAACAATAAGTGCTGCGTGTTTACATCATTATTTTGCTGGAATATATAATCTCCTCCCAGTTCAAGTTTATCCGCAGAAGATAGTAAATATTCTTTTAAAATTGTTCATAATTATATTTATTCATAGTTTCATTAATAAAACATAAATTACCCAACCCGTCAGCAGACATACAGTCCCAAACAATAATGTTTACACCATTACACCGTCGCCTTTTATCGTGCCCTAGAAATTATATAAATTATCTAAGAGTTACAACATACGTTGTTTTATGAACAGATTCTGTAACTTGTGCGACACAATAAAACTACTTCAAGTCCGTTGAGAATACTATAGTTTCATTATTTTTTACATTTACTTATTTACTTTTACTACTCTTTAATTTTCTCTTTTAAAATACCAATTGTTTGTTGTAATTTTAATGCAGAGTAGTATATAAATTTTTTACTAATACTACTTCTATACATATGGGAAAATGTGTAAATATGTAGTTTCGCTTAACAAGAACATCAAAAATATATAAATACAGTGTTTAGCGCTGGTTTAAAATTATCCAGTACTAAATATAATCCACACATCATCCTCTATCTTTTATATTTTACATCTTTGCGTCTTTGGCTGAGTAATGCATATATAAAACTAGTATAATGGCGCTCCTAATTCGTTGAAACGACTGCGTGAACATTTTTCCCGCCTCGAGTATGCATCTGCGCATTACGGGTAATTGCTGCGCTGCCGAGTGCCGCAGGGCTGCAAGCGCATGCGCACTAGCTCGCGAATAATTATATTGTAAATAGTAAGCTATGCTGGACGTGATGGTGCACAGGAGGAATGCCCTACGATGAGGATGAGTATTGCAGTAATTCATTCATACTTCTAACAAAATTATGCTCTCGAATACCTTACTAAAGTATTCCTTTTTGCTTCGCAATTACTTGTACAAAGATTGTGAGTGACGGAAATTACTACTTCTACGAGGAAAAGTAAAAATCTAAAGAGCTATAAATTTAATAATTATTGTTGCATTTTTTCTGTTTAGAACAAGAAGATAAGTTACACATCGTTGGAGAACTAAAAAAAAAACTGTTTTCAATGGTAGTCCAGTTATTATTCATAAAGCGCCGCCAACTTGGTAAAAATGACGGGAAAATTTACATTTACCTACAATTTTTATCGAAAATATATCTTTCTATAACCAATAGATACACCGAGGGGTTGGTCACTTAAGAAGAAAGCGTACAATTCAATTTTAATTCCACTAATTCTTCTAATTCCTAGCTAATTCCACGAATTCCTTGGTAATTCCACTAATTCCCAAGTAATTCCACTAATTCCCAGGTAATTCCTCTAATTTCCAGGTAATTCCGCTAATTCTCAGATAATTCCTATCCAATTCCTATAATTTTTGATAATCGATAACTTGATTATATACGTACTTTGTGACTTTTATTCTTAGTAATTTCAAAATTATGTGGTATCTAATCCATTTTTGCGTTAATACGCTCTTAGTAGCATGTTCAAGTATACTTTTGAAAACACCTCTAGTTTAATGTTATAGTAAAAATTAAAAATTATATTAGATTAATAGGTACATATCTGATACATAATGGAAGTCAAAGTAAAAGCTAAAAGTAAGGATAGCATTAATTGAAAAACCAAAGATAATACCAATACAAAATAAACATGGGAACAGAAAACTGGACAGAAATAAACATGCCAAAGAATATGTTAAATATAGTTTACTTATTTTCCATTTTACTATAAATATATTAATTTTCAATATTGAACGTGCTACTCAAACTAGTCCAATTTTTAACTTCATTTAAATTCATTTAAATAATAAAAAATGGGGTGTTATGTTTAAAAAGCTTAACATAAAAATTAATTTTTTTCAAAAATTGTCGATCACTAATTTATGTCAATGTAAACCAAAGCTTTCTTTATAAAACTGTTTTTACAGATTATAGATATTCGATTCCATTTTTGAGATAGAGTGATGATAAAGAAGTGACCGTTTTTAAGGAAAAACAAAAAAGTTGTGTTAAGCCGGAAGTGGTTGATTATGGTAAAATATTTCTATAGTTTCATATGTAGAAGTTTCTGCTGAATTCAAGGGCAAAATAAAAATATTGGCATACTATTTAAATAAGAAAGTTAGGAACATTTCCTGTTAAACCGGAATAATAATTGTTTTGAAAATATTTATTTGAAATGGGTATATGTCGGAAAACCCCTAGGTATCAAATTTCGTAAAATATAATTGAATAGTTTTGAAAATGTTTTTTTTTAATAAATAAATATTTATTATTTTTAATTTGTTATTATTACAGTTTATTATTAAATTTTGAAGTTATTTTCATATAAGTTCATAAGGATTTACAAATTAATTGTAAATCATTATATATTTTAAAATTAGAACTGAGATGTGTTAGAAAACGTGAAAAATATATTGATATCTAGAACATATATTTAGATTATAAACCAAGGTAATTGTTAAATTTTTAGTGAATTCCCTAAAATTCTAGTTATTTCCTGGGTAATTCCTTCAATTCCTAGTGAATTCCTTCAATTCCTAGAGAATTCCTATAATTCTGTGTTAATTCCTTTAATTCCATGTAAATTCCTCTAATTCCTAGTTAATTCTTGCCAATTCCTACTCAAGTGTACAACTAATTCCCAAGAGATCAACCCCTCGAGATACACTGTAAAGTTATAGGGTAGAAACAGGGAAGATGAATCTCCATTTGAGTTGCTAAATCTTCATTTGAGTTGATTTAGGGTAGGAAAGTCGAAAGACGGTAAGAAAAAGGTAAGAAATTTTGGTAGGGCATATTCAAGTCACTTACAGGCACCTGTGTTGCACTGAGTACGTTTACACCACGCGTACTAAACATTTAGTCCGCATACCAAGTGACGTAACAAGATGGCGACGAATGGTGTAAACACTATGTACCAAACCTTTGGTACGCAATTGGTACACAATTTTGGTACGTTCAAAGGGGGATGTACCAGACCTTACGCATGCACGGTGTAAACAGCAAGCGTCCCAATGCGATTTTTCTGCCATCTATAACTACTGTTAATTCAATTAAATTGTGTATTAACATTTAGGGAAATTGTGTAAGTTTAGTAATATTTACAATTTGAATACTGTGGCGATGTAAATTACATATATTCACAACTATTTTTCCTTATTAAGTAATTTTAGGTTAGGGTGACTCTAATATTAAATCTGCGCAAGCGCTTATAACGTACCAACATATTTAGTATGTTTATTTAAATACCGGTGTAAACATACCATACTAAAATAAATTTTAGTATACACTTGGTCTGTGTATCAGAATAGTACGCACGGTGTAAACGTAGTCACTGTTGCACTGAAGTATGGTAGGTAGGATGCTACTACCTTTGTAACATGTTTAGACCTTTATTGTTGATTCGAGCTGTACATTCTGCGTTTAATTTGAGGTACAGTTCCTATCATAAAAAATATGGACTTGACATTAATAATACGTAACGATGTATATGTATATGTATAATTTCAAAGGAATCATACGTACATAGTGGCAAAAATAACATAAAATGTTCAGTTTTACTAAATTTTGTAACTTATTGTACTAACATTGTTAATACAAATCAAATCTGTTAATTAATAGTAGGTAACATTTTTTTTTATAATTCCATAAAAAACATACAACGTTTACTCCGTTACTTATTAGAAAGTGATTAGTAACAAACTATTGAATATACATAGCATGTTACAAGATAAATGAATACATATGTGAAATGTAAAACATAACAGATTACAATTGATTTGAAGTATTATTTACCCGTGCTCACAAAATTATATGAAAAAGTAGAATTTTCTATGACTGACTGTGTGTAGACTTATAAGTATATAAACAAATGGAAAATGATATTAGTTTAGTTGATCGAGTGGCGGATGGAAAAATAATATATTGCAGGAAAACGTTAACAATTTAAGAAAAATAATAATTTTCTTCATTCGATGCCACGACGAATGTGAACTGTTATAAATAGTAAAATCTGTATGGCGTGCATATAAAAAATAAAACTGTGGTATCATAGCTCGAAGTCCAGTAGTTCTAATAAAAAATGAGCATCGATGAAAGAATAAAAAGGTGGACTAAACATGAAACCAAAATCTTGTAAGTATTATTTCACTAGGTAATCACAAATATAAAAATCTGTTGTGGGTTATGGCCAGCATCAATATATCTCGCATACCGTATTTTTGTATGGCTTCCAAATTGAAATAGTCTTTGACTGTTGGTATTCGAAAAATAAAAGGCAAAGTAGATAAATTTCTATTAAGAATACATTATATCTGTGGAACATGGTATGTTGTTCAATATATAGAAGTTGTAATGCGCCCATATAATTTTGGTTTCCGTAAAAATGTATAATAATACTTATTGTCATATTTTTTCTTCTCCCACAATGGGTAATATTTCTGCAGTCAAAATTAATTTCATTTGATAGTAAATGCTTAATAATACGAGCGGTTTTGTAATAATACATCATAAAACTAGTATTACGTTATGTTATTGTCTACCACCATAATACGCAGTAATAACAAAATTACGAACCAGCATGTCTTGCAGGTTTTTTCAATCCTTATAACGACTATACTGGGGGAATCAGTAACCAGCAGAAACAGATAATATCTACAAATACACAAACTCTGAACTGTAAATTAATTGCTGCGTTGCTGTCACTTTAGTAACACACATGTTTTAATAAAGCACTGTAATTTAAGACAAAAAAATATGGGGGTTCAATCAAAGAAATGTTTTCTGTTGTATGATATTGCTGTTGTACAATAAGGAAAATTGCAATTAAACTTTTTCTTATATTACCCGTTTTGTATTGTTAATTATTTTGATTGTGTTGACATTTGAAATAAAAGTAATTAATATTGTCGAACCCACACAGTTTTTACCTTCCGTCACCTTTACGTAAGGAAGGTATTGTCTTTGGTCAAAAAAATTGGTGGTGAGTTTTTGATGAATAAGCACGTTTTAGGGTCCATAGAATACGATTTTACTATTTTTACGATGGTGTCTGCATGTGCGTATGTATGTGTATGTGTGTGTGTGTGTGTGTGTGTGTGTGTGTGTGTGTGTGTGTGTGTGTGTGTGTGTGTGTGTGTGTATTCCAGAAATTATAATCTTTCGTATTCCTCTTCGTTACATCCATGTGAAGAGCTGATTAGATTTTGGTTGGAATTGATCAACCGGAAGTATCCTTATTTGAAGATTTTAACAGTTTTTCTTGAAAAAACGATGTTAAATGTCATTTTTTCACATTTAATGTTATTATAAATATTAAAGAATATTTTATTCTCTATAAGATTTGAATGCATTTTATACTTCATATTAAATGGATGTAGAGTTAAATTAAAAAGAAATTAAATATCATATATTAGCCAGCCAAGTCTGGAAACAGCTGCTACATTAAGAAAATTCTAATTGAAAGGTGTCAGCAGGTGTCAGTGTCAAGTGCAGTTGACAGTATGGTTGTGTTATAATTTTATTGAAAATAAGTATAAGACCTTTTGCTTTCTGTATGGAATTTGTATAAAATACATACACCTATGCCTTAAGGGTCCTTTCGAATGACGAGATTGGTGCGCTACGCACACCTTTGTTAGTTTCCGTTTTCAAACTTTATTTATGGTATTATTAACTTGAAAACTTGATTTCCTTGTTATAAAAGCCTTGAGGAATGGCGCTTAACCAAAATTAAATCCATTTACTTATTTATAACAGACATTTTCAGTGTTAAAAAGTTAGAAAAAATGCACTTTTTCATCATGATAAAAAATGATTTAATTTATATTTTTTTAATAAATTTTCAGCGTAGCGACAAAGTATAAACCTTTATCTTTCAAATGTATTTAGAAAAAATACTTAATGTTTAGAATTAAACTAGAGAAAAGCTAACCAATAAGCATCTATAATCACAGATTTGTCGCATCGAAATGTGGTGCCACCACTCGTCAATCCCTTGCAATCAACAAGCTCCGCCCATAAGCCTCTGGCAGCATGACATTTAGATAGATTTCTTAGATTTTTGATTCCTACCACGTTTAAAAAATTATAAAATATTTTTCCTTTTTCGTTTTTTTATATTTATAAGTAAATATTAGATTTCAGTAAATAAATAAACACAATTCATTTTCTTCACTTTATTTTTTCTTTCGAAATACTCATGTACATTTCAAGTGTTAAACACCCATCATCGGAGTACAATTTTAATAATTACAAATAATAAAATTTATATACTTAACAAATTATTAATTATTACATCTTAAACATATTGGCCAATCCTAAAATAGTGGTTGTGGTTTACAAAAGTTGAACTTTGGTAACCTCAAGTTACGGTATTTACTTGCAATTCTATAATCTGAGCTAATGACGGGAAAGATAACAAATTCGGGTATCTTTGGCTATTTAACTAATTTTAAGAACCGTTTATCCAGTGGTGCCCGGTCAAAATTTAACAAATTATCTTTTTGTTTTTCTTGCATATACCATCCAACATATTTTAATTTTTCTTATTGTAGCAACTTTTAATCAATCAAGTTAGATTTTTCAAATTTATGTGCTGTTTCAAGTCTATAGTACATAATGTTCTTTAAACCTAGTTAGATTGTTTCTTTTTGTTTGTTATAATTTAGTACAGTATGAACAAGTAATGGAATAAATTCCGAATTTCATATTCACTTCGATTTTATCTAAATTGTTTGCTATTAAGTTTTTACCTCTCGCTAAGAGAGGTATTGGATTCATGCTAAAAATCGCATATCCAGATTTTAGTGAATAAGCACGTTTTAAGGTCCCTAGAATCCGATTATAACATTTTTACGATGATGTCCGTGCGCGCGCGTTTGTGTGTGTGTGTGTGTGTGTGCGTGCGTGCGTGCGTGCGTGCGTGCGTGCGTGCGTGTGTGTGTGTGAGTGTGGGTTCGATAAATATAAATTCATTATTATATCTTCTATAGATTTAGAGATAAAGAAATGTATATAAAATAATTTGATGTAAAAAATCTAAGATCAAACTACTTCAAGGCAAAAAATTCAAATGTTTGTAATTGACACATAAATGTCACTGTCAAAAATATTTGTATGCCACTGTGAAAAATATTTGTACATCATTATGAAGATTATAAAAATAAAAAAAAGTTAACAACGCAAAAGAATATACGTAAAAAAGAATATAAAAGAAATTTGCAAAAAAATGACGAATACAAAGAAAAAGAAAAGGAAAGTAGAAAAAGAATATTTCAGGATATTGAATATAAAGAAAATGTATGCATTTTACAAAATTTATATTAAAATATCCCTTAGATTTTGCAAATATATGTGATAATTATTTTGTAGTGAGACATGAATATATGTATTTGTATTTAAAAATATTTTTTGTTTCATGCGTACAACCAGGTAAAATCCCACATCAGATTTTTACCTTCCGTCACCTTTAGGTAAGGAAGGTATTGTCTTTGGTCAAAAAATTCGGTGGTGAGTTTTTGATGAATAAGCACGTTTTAGGGTCCCTACAATACGATTTTACTATTTTTACGATGATGTCTGTATGTGTGTGTGTATGTGTGTGTGTGTGTGTGTGGATGTGTGTGTGTAACAAAATTTTCGTCTACGATAACTCTAATACTACAATTCCAAAAATTATAATTCTTTCGTATTCCTCTTCGTTGCATCCATATGAAGAGCTGATTAGATTTTGGTTATAATTGGTCAACCGGAAGTACCCTTATATGCAGATTTTAACAGTTTTTCTTGAAAAAACGATGTTAAATATAATTTTTTCACATTTAATGTTATTATAAATATGAAAGAACATTGTATTCTCTATACGAATTGACTGCATTTTATACTTCATATTAAATGGAGATAGAGTTATAAATTTATAAAGAAATTAAATTTCATAAATTAGCCAGCTATGCTAGAAACAGCTACTGTATTAAGAAAATTCTGATTGAAAGATGTCAGTGTCAAGTGCAATGACATATTCGTAGTATATTTGTGTCAGGATCTTTTTGCTCGAAATTTTCTGTATGAAATTTGTATAAAATACATACTACTGTCGAAAGGTAATGTACATACAAGAAATTTATAATCTTTTGCAAGGAACTTTCCGTATGGATTTTATAGAAAATACATACGCATTTACGAAAATTCTACCGGTAGATACCGCATCTACCGACTGTGTTCGAAAACACTACCGTATTCATGAAGAGTCTAATCTCAAAAAAAGGTAGTGATGCAAAGCGAAGCGTGCGCGGTAAAAGTGGAAATGTGTTCAAAATAGGACTCTGCTCAGTTTGTTAACTACGTCAAATTTCTAACCTGTTTAAAATTTTCAATTTTTTTCATAGGTTATGGATCTACCCTGTTTACCACTCAAATAACGATTCTGGTAGCTATAATCTGATAAACAGCTATTTACTGGTAACAGTTTACCGGTATAGAATTTTTGTAAATACCTCATACAACTGACGGAGGGTAATGTGCTGGCCACATCAGATTTTTTAATTTGTAATTATTCGAAAAAACTTATTGTATCTTGTATGTAAATGACGTGGTTGCAATCATAGATAGAGATTTCAATATAGACCAGTTCTTAAACTCAATTAATTCAGAATACTCTTCCACTAAATTAGAGCAATATAATAAACTACCTGATTCGTATGTGGGCAGCACATTACCTTCCGTCAGTTCTATGTATTTTGCACAAATTCCACACCGAAAGTTTTTTTGCAAATGATTCCATATTTCCAGTACATTACCTTCAGTCAGGTCTATGTATTTTGTACAAATTCCATACAGAAAGTTTCTTGTAAGATTCTATATACTTCCAGGAAAATTATAACTCAAACATATTATGTAAATTGCATTTTGACACTGACATTTGTCAATCAGAATTTTCTTAATGTAGTAGATAGATGTTTCCATGTTTATAGCACAGCTTTGTGAAATTTAATTTATTTATAATTTTTTAACTTTATATCCATTGAATATGAAGTATAAAATGTAATCAAATCGTATAGAAAATAAAATATTCTTAAATATTTATAATAACATTAAATGTGAAAAAGTGATATTTAACAGCATTTTTTCAAGAAAAACTGTTAAAATCTTCAAATTAGTACCATGTAAAATGTAAAAATATTTTCGAGTCAAGTTTAGCGTTCCATAAGTTTGAAACAGAACATAAATTTGAAAAATCTAACTTAAAATTGATTAAAAGTTGCTACAATAAGAAACATTTAAACATGTTGAAAGCTATATGCAAGAAAAACAAAAAGATAATTTGTTAAATTTTCGAGAATCGATTCTGAAAATTAGTTAAATAGACAAAGATACCCGAATTTGTGATCTTTCCCGTCATTAGCTCGGATTATAGAATTGCATATAAATACCGTAACTTGAGGTCACCACAGTTCAACTTATTGTAAATCTCACCCACTCCTTTAGGGTGACGGGGATTGGTCAATATCTTTAGGATGTAATAATTTGTTAGCTATATAAGGTTACTTATTCGTAATTTTTAATATTGTACTCTGATGCTGAGTACAGTTGCAATCAGGTGAAGATTTGTAGGAGCGAACGTTCTGACTTTTCATCGTAAAGTTATTCTCTCGAATAATTGTTAAAGTCCGCGTCTTTGTGTTTTATAAATTTATTTATTTATTTATTTATTTATTGCATTGCATATATAAAATTGCATCATTGTTTTTATAATTATTTGTTATCCTAATTCCCGGTTGCAGAAACGTCATCAACGCTTTGTTTTATTAACGGACCATCAAAATGAACAAATTCGAATCAGTTTCCTTGCACTTATAATATTGAAATCATTGCTGTCAAAAAATCGCGTTGCTTTTGTTCATTTTGATGATCCGTTAATTAAACAAAGCGTTGATGAACGTTTCTGCAACCAGTCACAATTGTTTGATTTTATATTTGTGTTCTCATGTTTTCAATAATAAAATAATTTTGTAAACTTACTTATTTATATTTATTTTAAAAAAGCAAAAAATAAATAAAAATTTCTCCGAGACTTCTCAATTATTCTTTAAATAACCATAATAACATGTATGAGTCGGTGTTGCATAAAGTTTATTGTTCAATATTTACGTACATAATTATATGTCGCTGAGCGACATCTCCATCCATCTTACCGATGTCTACTAAGGCCAACAGATTCAATGACATCGGCAAATGTAAAATTTTAAGAGTGGGGAACATTTAGCCCCACCCTCTAGCCTCTTCAGAACTTCCTCCCCCTGCTCGCCTCCAAAACCTTAGATGGTATCTGACTGTTTGAAAGGAGCCTTAAGGTAATGTACAAGAAATTAAATCTTTTGCAAGGAAGTTTATGTATGACATTTATACAAAATACATAGAATTGACGGAAGGTAATGTGCTGGCCACATCAGATTTTTTAATATTTATGTAGGTACGAGTACATACCAATCAGTGTTAATACATTTTAATTTTCATGTTTAATGTGATTAGTAAATATTCTAAAAGCATACATTACATTAGCGAAGGAATTCCAGGTATTACTGCAAGAATATATTGATTTATAAATTAGAAAAAAATAGTGTTAGTAAGAAAATATTATATTAAAAGGTATATATTTTATGTATTTTTTTCTGTGGCCTATGGGGTATTCCACTGCATTATTTTTTTACTACTACTTTTGTGAAAGACAAATCTGAAATTCTAAGGTGTTTTCATTCCATTAGACCGCGATATGATATTCAGAATTTTTTAAAAATATTTAAATGTTACCGGATTGACGTAGTTTTTCCTAATTACAAATCAGAGCGACAACAGCGCTGCCTACTGCTGAAATGTAGAAACGTTACGGCTTATGACAGTACAAATAATAAAAATCATATTCATAACTTATTTTATTGATGTTTTATGTTCATTTATTATTATTACCAAAATTCAACTGCTATATTTATACAAAAAAAAAACTTAAAATGACAAATTTAAATTATGAAACTTTTAATTTCAACTATAAATTCCATATAATTTTATTTTGCAAGAAATGTGTATTTTTATTTCGGAAATAGCACAAAAAAAATTGATGTGGCCAGCACATTACCTTCCGTCAGTTCTATATATTTTGTACAAATTTCATACAGAAATTTCCTTGCAAAAGATTCTATTTCTTGTACATTACCTTCCGACTGTTGTATGTATTTTATACAAATTCCATACAGAAAATTTCTAGCAAAAGATTCTATATTCCAGTAAAATTATAAGACAAACACACCTGACACTGACATCTTTCACTCAGAATTTTTTTAATACATATAGTAGTTCTGTCCATAGCTATCTATACTTTATGAAATTTAATTTCTTTATATTTTTTTAACTCTATATCCATTGCATATGAAGTATAAAATGCATAGAGAATAAAATATCCATTAATATTTATAACATTCAATGTGAAAAAATGATATTTAACATCGATTTTTAAGAAACACTGTTAAAATCTTCAAATGGGGGTATTTCCGGTTCACCAATTATAACCAAAATCTAATAAGCTCTTCATATGGATGTAACGAAGAAGAATACGAAAAAATTATAATTTTTGGAATTGTAGTATTAAGATGCATTCATAGATGAAAATTAGGTTTAGATTTATGGCTTATACTTTAGATTTAAAGACTTTGGCTGCATATTATGTAATGAGTCCATTCACACTTCAGAAATGAGAACAAGTCTGAATATATATATATATATATATATATATATATATATATATATATATATATATATATATATATATATATATATATACCCACCTTTATTCAGATCCACTTGGTGGATCTGGCTTTTTAAATAAATGCAAGAAGAACATGGAGACTGTCATAACTTAATTGCTGATATATAACCAATAATGCCAAGCGAATGACAGTTTCACGGCGCACTGTCTTGTTGAGTACTGCTCTACTGATATTTTAATCTTGTTTTTAAAGCGTTTACACAGATGTCTATACATATCAAAACTAATTTTCAGGTAATTTAAACTTACATTTATGAATGACTTACTTAAACCTTAACAAAAACCTTAAACCTAATTTTCATTTGTGAATGCACCTTTAGAGTTATTGCAGGCGAAAATTTTTTCACACACACACACACACATATATACATACACACACACACACACACACACACACACACACATACATATACATACATATACACACACGCACGCGCGCGCGCACACACACACACACACACACACACACACACACACACACACACAACACACACACACACACACACACACACACACACACACACACACACAGATACACACATACATACACACACATAAAGACATCATCGTAAAAATAGTAAAATCGTATTGTGGGGACCTTAAAACGTGCTTATTCATCAAAAACTCACCACCGAATTTTTTGACCAAAGACAATAGGTACCTTCCTTGCCTAAAGGTGACGAAAGGTAAAAATGTTAATCATAAATAATTTTATTTATTAATGTGTAAGGCTGAAAACTAGCTTTTATTATTATTATTATATTTTTAATATATTCCTCAAGAGTTTAAAAATAGACTATAGTGATTTTTAATTAGAAATAATCGTTACACATATCGTGAAAACTGTAAAATTGTATTTTTGGGACCTTAAAACGCACTCATTAACAAAAAAATGCTCTATCGAAATTTTACCTACAGGTACCGGGAGGTTTGTAAGCCCATTCCGCTGTACAGTACAGAACGGAAAATTTCCTAGTGCGCTCAGGACAGAAATGGTTCTTCACTCATATTCGTCTAACCCCAGCGCAATACAGAGTCCACTGTTATTGTGGTAGCTCTGAGACACACTGGCATTTATCTGAGAACTTGTATATTTCTTAAAAAATAAAAACAATAACCTAACCTACCGCTCAAAGCTTGGACCGAGTTTTTGAAGCGTGATTTTTGTGAGGTTGGTTTGGTTATTGTTATTTTTAGAGAAATATACAAGCTGTTAAGTTTGTTATGAGGTGTGACAAGCAAGATCAGAGTTACTGACGATTATAAAAATGTTATTATTATTGTTTAAAAAACCAAGTCAACTCTGTATTCATATTTTGTAATCATAGTCATCTGTAAAGAAGCAAAGATGCAACAATTAAAAACCCTTAACGATGAAAAAAAAAATATATAAACAAAAAAGTCGGTGACGAACCAAGTGAGGGTTCACTCGTGTTTTTCATTCTCTCTGAATCTTTCTTTAAAAAATCAAAAATTCATTATTAATTTTTGCATCTTGGCTTTGAATTCCACCTTATAATCTTAAATTTGAATAATTAAATATTATTGATTGAATATCGTCGTTTAATTGTCTAGTGGGGATCTTTTCCTTTCAGAAATAGTGAAAGTGTAAGTGTTTATTCGTGCTTGTGAATAGTATTGTATTCGCCAGCAGTGGGCCATTTGAGCTCAAACCCTGTCTTCAAGTCGAGCTAATTTGAGCGTCGACCAGGACAACGGCAATCGTCTTCAAGTCGAGCCAGAACGAGCATCGACCAGGACAGCAAAGGATTGCCGTTTCAACCAGATCTCCACTACTGTTGCGTGCCCTCAAGCGCAACGCATCATCAACCAGAATAGCGGCATTCAGCCGTCTCAACTAGATCCCTACTGCCGTTGCGCACATGCAAGCGCAGCGTGTCCATCTCCTCACGCATCCGAACCCATCACCGCTTTGAGACGCAACCAGCGTCTCCTACTCCTGTTTCGTCACCGCTTCAAGACGCATCCAGCGATTCCCATTCCTGTTTCCTGTCATTAGATCCCAAGTCCCTGCCCCTTTTTTAAAGTCTCCTTAAGTCAAGGTCAGTACTCTTGCTTTTGCTTGTGATACCTCAAACAAATTTAATAATACAGTCCACTCGCGATTATTGCAAATAACAACATACAATTAGTCCATTAGCGACTTGGTCCTTCGAACTTAACTTAACATAAAAATTTGGTCCTTCGAGCCGGATGTTCCACTGTCAATTTTAGTACTATGGAAGTTGATTTAAAAACGTTAAAGGCCCTAGCAAGAGGCTACGAATCCCGTATTGTAAAAATACACGATCTCGCGAAAAAGTGCACTCCAACGGACACATGCGCCAATGAACGCTTCTTGGACGAATCCCAAGAAGTCGATTTGTTAAGGGAGGAATTTAAAAATGCCTTAATTCGTATAAATGACCTTGAGCTATCTATTGATGCTAATTTTAATCCAAATTTTGATACATTAATGACAATAGAAATGTATTTTTCAAAAATAAAAAGAACGAGAAGTGAGCTGTCCTTGTTGGCCCCCAAAGCGCAGCCGTCAAAATCTAGTACTGCACTAAATAAATGTAAAAAACTGCCCGCTATTGAATTGCCATCTTTTAATGGGAAAGTAGAAATGTGGCCGTTATTTTATCAATCATTCAAATCAAATGTACATGAAAACGAGGCGCTCTCAAACGAACAAAAAATTAGTTATCTAATAGGCAAACTTACGGGCAATGCTCTAGAAATAACAGGGGGGATATTGCCCACACCTGAAAACTATGACATTATTTGGGACGGCCTGGTAAAGCAATACCAGGATGAAAGAACAATGGCTAAGCAATACTTAGACAATATTTTCAATATAAAATTTAGTTCAAAAAACCCAAGTCATTTGACAACGTTTGTCAATAAATTTTCCGCCTCCGTAGAGGCTATCAAGCAACTTAATATTCCAGACATTCTGGATTTCGTGCTATTAAACTGCGCATCCAAAAAGGTGGATCCAGAAATAGTATTGCTATTTGATACGATATTCCGCGAAACGGAATTTCCTACTTGCAAAAACTTCTTAGATTTTGTTAGAGATCAGGCAAAGATCTTGGAGCGTTTTTCATCTGTAAAGGGATCGCCAAAAGTGGCGAATCATTCACGCACATTTTTGGCGGCAGATGAAAAACCAAAACAAAAAATACCTTGTAAAATACCTTGTATTTTGTGCAACAGTGCGGAACATTCCAATCTGTATTTTTGCGAAAAATTCCATAAAATGTCAGTACAAGACAGATTTGGATTTATAAAATCAAAAAATGCATGTTATAATTGCTTATCCAATGTTCATTCAGTAAAAAACTGTCCATCACGCTATAGATGCCGGGAATGTAACAAAAAACATCATACATTTTTGCATTTTTCATCTTCTACTCAATCTCCAACCAAACAAATAACGGAACCGGAGAAAATTGACACTTCATGTCATGTATCCACAAATAATAATGGTTATGTTTTGTTGTCGACAGCACAAGTTTATGCAACGAACATAAATAAAAAGAAACTAATGATTAGATGTCTATTAGACAATGGGTCACAAAATAATCTTATAACAAAGAATTGTTGTGAAAAATTAAAATTACCGATCACACCGCTCGAAAACTCAAAAATTCGGGGGATCGGGATGACAAGTCGCCCAGTTTATGGGTATGTAAATTTTGACATAGAATCGAGAGTATCGCCTCATAAGTACAATTTAAATGCATTAGTAGTAGAATGTATAACTGATAATTTACCTTCGTGTAAACTAGATGCTTCAAAGTTTCGGTCCTTAAAATCCATTCTTTTAGCCGATAATTCCTGGAATGTACCGGGAAAAATTGACGTAATTCTAGGGGCTCAAATATATCCCTCTTTAATACTATCGAATCGATTAGGAACCGCACCAGTAGCCTATGATACAACATTAGGTTATGTGCTAATCGGAGAAATAAATAATAAAGTTGTACCTTCTGAATCCTTTTCATCATTTTCTGCATTTGCACAAAATAATTTAGTATCTTGTTTGCACAAGTTTTGGGAACTAGAAGAAGTTCCAAGTCACACAATAAAGAGTCCTGAAAACGCTGAATGTGAAAAAATATTTACGGAAACCACTAAACGTTTAGAAAATGGCAGATACATAGTAAACTTACCATTTGAGAGAGATCCTAATTTGTTGGGAAATTCTCGCTTAATAGCCGAATGTCGGCTCTTACATTTAGAAAAACGTTTTAGTCAGTCAGTAGATTTGCAACGTCAATACAATGACATAATAAATGAATATTTACAAAAAGGTTATCTGTCAGAAGTGACGAATAATGAAGGCTATTTTATTCCACATCATGCTGTCATTCGCGAAGACAAAGCTACAACAAAAGTTAGAATAGTTCTGGATGCTAGCGCTAAAACTCATACTGGACTGTCTCTGAATGATTTATTGTACTCTGGCCCAAATTTGCAAGCAGATTTATTTAATTTATTGTTAAATTTTAGATTATTTCCCATAGCCTTGACAGCTGACATAAAACAGATGTATTTACAAGTATTAGTGTCAGAACAACATAGAAAATATCAGAAAATTCTTTATAGATTTGACACCTCTGAAGCGATAAAAACTTTTCAATTTAATTGTGTTTGTTTTGGAATAAAATCTAGCCCTTACTTAGCAATGCGAACTATCCGACAATTAGCGGAAGACGAAAGTAAAAATTATCCAAATGTGACAAATCGGGCAAAGACTGAATTATATATGGACGACTTAGTCGTATCTGTTATAAATTCAACTGAAGCTAGTAGTCTTATAACGGATTTAATTAATTTAATGTCAGCTGGAGGTTTCGATTTGATAAAATGGGCGAGTAACAATACATCACTCATTGAGAGTTTACCAACCTCACACAAAACCAGTATAGACTTGTCAAAGGGAGAAAACTTAAAGATTTTAGGAATATCTTGGAATCCTAACACTGACACTTTCACATTCCAAACGTCAAACTTTGACACAGCACACTGCACAAAAAGAATTATATTGTCAACAGTTGCCAGATTATTTGACGTGCTTGGATTAGTCTCACCTGTAATATTATATGCCAAATTATTAATAAAGGAGTTATGGCAAGCCGGCGTTGATTGGGATGACATACCACCCAAAAACATAACCTCGAATTTTTGCAAATTGATCGCAGAATTCAACTGTTTAGAGAAATTGTCGGTCCCTAGACATATAGGCATTTCGGAAGGCTGCCGAGTAAACCTGGTTGCCTTTTGCGATGCTAGTACAAAGGCGTATGGTTGCGTCATCTATCTTCAAGTAGTAAATTTAAATAATGTCACAATTAGACTATTATGTTCAAAATCCAAGGTAGCTCCTATGAAAATAATCACTTTAGCCAGGCTCGAATTGTGTGCTGCTCTTCTCATGGCAAAACTTGTAAAACATGTTAAAGATTATATAATTAAAAAATACCCAATTGATAAAATATATGCTTTTTCTGATTCTATGATCACATTATCATGGATAAAATCATCTCCGCATAGATGGACAACATTTGTAAGCAACAGAGTTGCGCAAATACAAGAAAATTTAGATCCAAGTTGTTTTTATTATGTGGCAGGGAAAGAAAACCCTAGCGATTTAATATCTAGAGGGATGCTCCCAGCCCAATTAATTACATGTAATTTATGGTGGAATGGCCCCGATTGGTTACAGTCAACAATCGAAAATTGGCCTATTCATCAATTAAATACTTTGTCTGTTGACCAATTACCGGAAATTAATTCGAAAACAT
Organism: Harpalus rubripes; assembly: GCA_963082715.1. Lineage (NCBI taxonomy): Eukaryota > Metazoa > Arthropoda > Insecta > Coleoptera > Carabidae > Harpalus > Harpalus rubripes. The sequence continues at coordinate 55,596,679 of OY720453.1, read as the reverse complement.
TTAATACCACTGCATCTGTGATTCATTATCCCATTTTATACACTTTGGCACAAAATATATCCTCTTGGAGCAAATTGTTAAGGGTAACAAGTTACATTTTAAAGTTTGGCAAAAAATTACTTTTCAAAGGTTACATATCCGCGTCAAACTTAGCCATAGCAGAAATATATATTTTAAGGGCTGTACAATTTGTATACTTCTATGAAATAATAAAAACGCTTCAAGAGGGAAATAATCGGTCAATAAAAAACAAACAAATATTAAAACTTTCCCCATTTGTAGACGAAAACGGAATATTAAGAGTTGGCGGAAGATTATTCAATGCAACATTGCCATTTGAAGTTAAACATCCAATTTTGCTGCCAAAATCTGATCACATAGTCGAATTAATTATAGGTTATTATCATATTTCAAATTGTCATGCGGGAACAGATTTGTTACTAGCAATAATTCGTCAGAAATATTGGATTATTGCCGGTAGAAATGCAATCAAACGAAATTTATACAAATGTAATAAATGTTTTAAGGCAAGACCGATTAGCACACAACCTAAGATGGGGGATTTACCGGATTATCGAGTAACTGTTTCAAAGCCATTTGTTTACACAGGTGTAGATTATGCAGGCCCAATTAAATTCATAAAATCAAGACATAAAGGCCAACACGCAAAAAAGGCATACATTTGCATTTTCATTTGTCTAACTATAAAGGCTGTTCATATTGAATTGGTTTCAGATCTAACAGTAAATTCGTTTATTAACGCGTTTAAAAGATTTGTATCAAGGAGAGGCCCCGTTTCACATTTATATTCCGATAATAGCACTACTTTCATAGGGGCTCGAAACAAGTTTAATGAACTGTATAATTTTGTGCAGTCGACTACATTTCATAAAACATTATCCAACGAATTAGCAATGAATGGAATAGAGTGGAAAACAATCCCGCCATACAGTGCTAACTTCGCAGGGATTTGGGAATCTGTAATAAAAAGCTGTAAGAAACACTTATTCAGAGTCATAGGTAAACAATTATTAAGCTACGAAGAACTGATAACGCTCTTAACACAAATAGAAGCAGTTTTAAATTCTCGTCCTCTATGTGTACAAGGTGCAGAACTCAATCCAGAGTTATTAACACCGGCCCATTTTCTGCTTCAAACCCCATTAAAACGATTGCCTATAGCTGAACCACTCAAATCCAAATCCACTTTGGTACATCGCAAATATTTACTAGACTCACTAATAAAATCATATTGGGAAAAATGGCAATTAGAGTATTTAACTTCTCTACAGATACGCCAAAAATGGCTAACATCAACTAACACAGTAAAAATTGGGCAGGTAGTCATAATTAAAGAAATTCGATTACCACCATTAGAATGGCCATTAGGAATTATCACTAAATTATACTTTGGAAACGACAAAATAGCTCGCGTCGCGTTGGTAAAAACAGAAAACGGTGTAATCAAACGCCCAATTAATAAATTATGTCCACTACCAACTCAATAGATAGCTTAATTGTCGTCAATTTTCATTATTGTTGTTTTGTTAATTTGTAAAAATGTCACTTTGACACAAAATGTCATTTTGACATTATGCCACTCTGACATATTGTCAGATAGACATAATGTCACTTGTTAACTGTCACTCGATGTTTCTGTCGAGTTGATTATTTTTTGTTTTTTCTGTTCGTACTTGTTTTTTCCAAGCAATTGTTAGTTGCAGTGCATTTTTTCGCCAAATCGAATTAATTATTATGCACCACGCAAATTTCTTGTGCCCGGGAATATGTTAAGTTTGTTATGAGGTGTGACAAGCAAGATCAGAGTTACTGACGATTATAAAAATGTTATTATTATTGTTTAAAAAACCAAGTCAACTCTGTATTCATATTTTGTAATCATAGTCATCTGTAAAGAAGCAAAGATGCAACAATTAAAAACCCTTAACGATGAAAAAAAAAATATATAAACAAAAAAGTCGGTGACGAACCAAGTGAGGGTTCACTCGTGTTTTTCATTCTCTCTGAATCTTTCTTTAAAAAATCAAAAATTCATTATTAATTTTTGCATCTTGGCTTTGAATTCCACCTTATAATCTTAAATTTGAATAATTAAATATTATTGATTGAATATCGTCGTTTAATTGTCTAGTGGGGATCTTTTCCTTTCAGAAATAGTGAAAGTGTAAGTGTTTATTCGTGCTTGTGAATAGTATTGTATTCGCCAGCAGTGGGCCATTTGAGCTCAAACCCTGTCTTCAAGTCGAGCTAATTTGAGCGTCGACCAGGACAACGGCAATCGTCTTCAAGTCGAGCCAGAACGAGCATCGACCAGGACAGCAAAGGATTGCCGTTTCAACCAGATCTCCACTACTGTTGCGTGCCCTCAAGCGCAACGCATCATCAACCAGAATAGCGGCATTCAGCCGTCTCAACTAGATCCCTACTGCCGTTGCGCACATGCAAGCGCAGCGTGTCCATCTCCTCACGCATCCGAACCCATCACCGCTTTGAGACGCAACCAGCGTCTCCTACTCCTGTTTCGTCACCGCTTCAAGACGCATCCAGCGATTCCCATTCCTGTTTCCTGTCATTAGATCCCAAGTCCCTGCCCCTTTTTTAAAGTCTCCTTAAGTCAAGGTCAGTACTCTTGCTTTTGCTTGTGATACCTCAAACAAATTTAATAATACAGTCCACTCGCGATTATTGCAAATAACAACATACAATTAGTCCATTAGCGACTTGGTCCTTCGAACTTAACTTAACACAAGCTCTCAGATAAGTAATGTTAGTGTGTCTTAGAGCTACCACCATAACAGTGGACTAGTGGCAGATATTAAATTATAAACTTGAAATTAAATATTGACATTTATACGACACGTATTTGATCCCTAAAATTTTGTATCCTACCTCCTACCGTTTAATTAACCACTTTCACTGTTCTGTACTTTCACACAAGCTCCAAGCCTGTTTGATCCAAAATAAAAGCAGAAACATGATAATGCTACCGTATACGTATACAATTTGAGCAGCAATCAAGAAATCTATCCCTCAACATACCCTCACTCATATCTCTGTACGTCAACATGTAATTCCCTCTCGTCACAACAGCACCGGGTTCATCAGACGACGTCGCCCGCCGGCCGCTCCCTCCGCTAATACGTTTAACTATATTAATAACAATTACATTACTATTCTCGTCAGCCATCAAGTGATATAAACAACTCAATTACACCATCATTCTCCCCTATCGAGATATTGCTGACGGGATGATGTTTTCCTCAAGGGTAGGATGAATTACTAAGGATTCTTTTCGAGAGGTATGGACACTAAAGTGGCCAGGATACTTTTTTCTATCGTGAATAACAATTTTTAATTATCATCGCGGCTTATTATCTATTGCTGGATGTGCCAATCTACTTTTATTCGCAGATTCCGAGCTCTCAAGTTGTCGTGGAGCTAGAGCTACCAAATTGTGACCCACAAGGATAAATTGATTTATTTATTACTCACTTGTAAACTTTATTTACCGCCTACTACTTTTGAAAAATCTTTACTAATTACTAATTTGCAAAATTGACAGCTAACTTGTTAAAATTTAGTTACCATGTTTGTAACGTTGTTGACATGTGAAAGTTGTATTTTGTTCCTGTCATGCATATTAAAAATGCGTGTCAAGTGCAACTGACATTTTTATTTTATTTTTATAAATTCAAATTTGATTTACAGGTGAGTAACAAATAAAATATTGTACAAAATACGCAAGAAACTGTTTTACTGCCTCAAGGAGGTGACAGGCTCGCCTACACGACTCGCCAGTCATTTCCTCCTTACAACAGTAAAAACCGTTTTACCTGGCTTGTAATGTAATAGTAATTTAAGTTATAAGTCCGATAAATGAGTTTTTACGGTACGAATAAGAAATAGGGAATTTCGAAAAGAGTACCGTGCAAATCATTTAACGGACGTATGACGTACAACAATTCATTTCATACCTGTGTCGCATTTTTAGACGAAATTTTACAATAATTCCTCCTTTTTTCGTTTTTTAAAAAATCACGTCGTTTGGTCTTAATAAAAATAAAACAGTAATGACAGCAACCAATTTTGTTTTCTTTTTGATGTTTGTAATATTTTTCAAAATTGAGTAAGAAAAACGGTAGTTCCGATCAAGTCCTAATAAAATCTTCGGAAACAAACCGAGAATTGACCCTGAAAAAATCTGCTGAAAGATATAGGAACGAATATTGGCTTTTTGTGGTATGGGAAAAAGAAAATAATTTTGCAAACATTAACAGAAGAGGTAAAGCCGGCTTTATAGATTGCATAGAACAGAATGGAATAGAACAGAATAGAATAGCACAGGGAATAAAAATATAAACCAGTGCATATGCACGGAACCATTTATATTTGCATAGAATGGAATAGAATAGCACAGAATAGAATACGAAATAACCATATTTTATTTCCTGTTCTATTCCATTCCTGTTCCTATTCCATTTGGTTTACTCCGATGCTATTTTTGTGATTCCGATGTAATTTTTTGTAGTAATTTCGTAAATAAGGATACATTCATACGAGTGTACTTAAAAAACTGATCGCTATCTGTACTTTTCATTTCATCTGATAGATATAAATAATAAATATTTATTGATCATTCTGTCATAAATCACCCAATTGTCAAAATGACATATATTTACTTCACAAACAGTGAAATTAGTGCACAAGAATGAATATTCAATTTATCCTAAAAGTGACATTTTATTCCATTCCATGTAAACTATAAATGGTCTTAAAAATTTCTATTCCTATTCTATTCCTTAATCCATTTTATTCTATTCTATTCTATGCAATCTATAAAGCAGGCTTAATTTTGGCATATATTTATGTTAGATCTGGTGAGTTAGTGTTTATTAGGTTTCAGTTTTTCTCTTTATAGAATTTTTATAATTTTCTAGTCGAAGAAAATCAGTAGTTTTTCCTTATGGTAACAATACTCCGTGGGTCTATGCTCCTGATGAACAAAATGAAGATAATTAATTGGAAATAAATTATTTCATTGGAAATGAATGTTATTACAAATAAAATATTCTACTTCATTTTTAATTTTATCATAAATTATATATGGCCCGTATTTTGAGCGCACATTTATAATAAAAGCGCTTTTATGGAGCACGCTTTTATATTATATTCTTATGAGGAGTTTTCTCCATAAAAGCGCTTTTATTATAAACATGCGCTCGGAATACGGGCCTTATATGTTTGACAGTTTAATAAGAAGTAGGTTGTTTAGTAACAATACAGTACCGTAAAAGATATTAGTACTGTAAAACCTCATTTACCGGACTGAAATCACTTCTGTAAACAATGAAAATGCGACCCAGTATGAAATAAAATAATATTTCGAGATTGACTGGAATCGGATTCGAACTCGAATCATTATAATCACAATCAGTATTTTACTGCCGATTTTACCAACACCAAACTAAGCAATACACCTAACTAAGAATTGCTTACTAACGTAGCCATCAAAATATTAATAACTTTTATGATATTTGCACACTGAAATATTTTATGACGTTTGGCAGTTGTATTTGTATGTTGTTAATAAAATCTCATTTTGTATATATCTTCTTATCAAAAGAACATCTAAGAAAACTACTTGCATATTAGTTCACGCTTTCCTAACTTATTCATTTCTTTCTATTTCTTCGACGTAACTATCATACACGTAATATTCAACAAACTTGTATAATTTTATTTTGACGTGTCAACTGTTAATGATTCGGAAAAGACCTAGTTAAACGAAATTTTGCTGTTATGCTTATGTGCTATACATTGGGTACATAGGCATTACTTAAGTTTTCAGAATCGTAGATGAAATTGGTATATTGGGTTCAAAGACATTACTTAATTTGTATGAATACTTGCTGTAATCGTGCATTAAAGAACCAAGCCACGCGTTTTTTTCCAGCTCTAGTTATATTTACCATATTATTTGATTTAAATACCGAACCATTATCCAAATTAGGATAATCAAGATTTTAATTTGGGACTCAAAAGACAAAATTTACCAACATAATATTTTCTCTTTTGATGAAAGTCTTAATAAAATTCCAGATATGCAAAAGTACGCTCGTTCAAGAGCAATCTTAAAAGCACAGAACACAAAACCAACTAATCCAATCAGCAAACGCTCTAAATATCGTTGTAAAAAATTGTTGTGCATTAGTCAATAATCATTCTGGTAAACAGAGGCATGAAAGACATGGAGGGTCATTGTCACCCTTATTTACAGTGTTGATCTCGCTCAAGGCGTCAGTAAGTAAACAAGTAAACGCGGTAATCCGTCGCTTGCTGGATCCATCATCTCCGACGTGAATCCACGAAGAGTGAGAGCGGATCTGTTAGGAAGGGAAAATTTCACAAACAACAAACATAAAATACAAATTCAATGTAGTTAACACAGATGTATGAAAGTATGACAAAGCATATTATTTTTTGATGTCATAAAAATTAATAAAAGTTCTTTACTTAAAATATTTTTACCTTCCGTCACCTTTAGGTAAGGAAGGTATTGTCTTTGGTCAAAAAATTCGGTGGTGAGTTTTTGATGAATAAGCACGTTTTAGGGTCCCTAGAATACGATTTTACTATTTTTACGATGATGTCTGTATGTGTGTGTGTGTGTGTATGTATGTGTGTGTGTGTGTGTGTGTGTGTGTGTGTGTGTGTGTGTGTGTGTGTGTGTGTGTGTGTCTGTGTGTGACAAAATTTTCTAATGCGATAACTCTAATACTAAAATTCCAAAAATTATAATTCTTTCGTATTCGTCTTCGTTACATCCATGTGAAGAGCTGATTAGATTTTGGTTATAATTGGTCAACCGGAAGTACCTTCATTTGAAGATTTTAACAGTTTTTCTTGAAAATACGGTGTTAAATAATCATTTTTTCACATTTAATGTTATTATAAATATTAAAGAATTATTTATTCTCTATACGATTTGAATGCATTTTATACTTCATATTAAATGGACATAGAGTTAAAAAATTATAAAGAAATTAAATATCATATATATTAGTCAGCTTTGCTATAACTCTGGAAACAGCTGCTACATTAAGAAAATTCTGATTGAAA
>OY720453.1:55479539-55584539 GCA_963082715.1 Harpalus rubripes | reverse complement strand
GGGTATCTATGACATTAATACACAATAATGTGCTTTATACCTTGTTCCATTTAAGCCATTCAGTGTTGAGGAGCATAGGGAATAGTTTTGACCTCTTTGACTGGCTGAAATTAGAGACAAAAGGCAAGTTTACCCAACGTAATTTCGGCTACTTCAGATTTGCGCTGTAGCCAGTGCCATCTACTGAATGGCTTAAATGGAACAGAGCATAGTCGCCGTCAAATAAATATGGACTGATGTTCAACTTTTTCCCGTCTCCGCATCCTGTCCCTTGCTCTGCGGTGTTGCACCTTCTTCGTAACTAAGCATTTTCAACATTGCCACACTAAATTGATAACAGTGTAGAAGTCTTCAGTCCAAACATATTTGAAGGTAAGTATAGTAAGACATAAATAATATTTGACTGCAGTCCTGCGTATTCATTTTCTCCATCATCCAACTCCAGTCGTTTACTTTCATTTGCATTAAATAATATGTATTATCCAAAAATTACTTGAGCACCAAAAATAATCAATGAACATTGTATTTTTGTTCCCAGAAATTTACTCTTATCATTTTAAATTTCATATTTTTTTGCATTTTTACACAATCCTCGATTTTTATGATGGATTAATTTTGTGTAAAATATAGTATACAATGTAGACAAGAGGTGCAAATGTTGAAGAATCTTTTTGACGTGGATGCTTTCTCGAAACCAATGGTTAATGAAAAATTTTAATAAGAATGTGAAGATTGGATCATCACAAGATAGTCAAACGTCTTAACACATCAACCATAGATGAATATATGGCCACAATTATAGATATTGTGCATAGTAATAGTCGAGTTACTTTGAGGGAGCTTGCTAAAGGAGCAGATATTTAATTTGGATCATGCACAAAGAATTGTAGACAAACAACTCCTCGATTTTGCACCATGAAAATGCACCGGTTCGCAATAATCATTCGTGATTTTTGGGCCTAAAACAACACCGTCGTGATGCCTTGTCATGTTCCATGGCTTCCCGTGACTTTTTTCTCTTCTTGAAGATGTAGAAGAGGAGGTAAAGGCAAAGTCGCTGAAAAAGTTGAAGGCTGTTCTTCAAAATTTATTTTGTACCAATCTTCGTATAAAAACATTCATATAATGCCGACGTAGTGAATAAATAGATTAGAGTAGATTACATAAAAAATCTGATGTGGCCAACACCAAACCTCCCGCTATTTCATTTTTATTAATTTAAATATACATACTTGCATATTTAGTTATTGCAGAAACTGTATTAAGATCCATTTCATATAACTATGTTTCTATTTACTATTTTCTTTTTAAAACTATATTAATTTGAAATGATTAGTTCTTTGACAGTAACATTTATCTGTACATTACATACGTTTGAGATATAAACTGTGTAACCAAGGAGTTTTGCTTGTTTAAAGCGTAGACTCCGGGATTAAAATTATAGATAATTTTATATATTTATCCATATTTTGAGCTTTAAGTAAAGTGCCATTTTCGGTTATCTGATATACACCAAAATCTAATGGCTTCTTCCCATATTAGAATAAGGTATAGAAATACAAGGTTTCACAATTTTCTGAATGATGGTATTTGAGTTAGACATACACACACACCCACCCACACACACACACACACACACGCGCACGCACACGCACACGCACACGCACACGCACACGCACACGCACACGCACACGCACACGCACACGCACACGCACACGCACACGCACACGCACACACACACACACACACACACACACACACACACACACAGACATCATCGCGAAAATATTAAAATTGGATTCTAGGGATCTTAAAACGTGGTCATTTACCAAAATCTCGATATGCGATTTTTAGTACGATCCCTATACTTACCTTACCAAGAATAGCGGGAGGTAAAAAGGCGTTGAAAAAATCTTTGAAAAGCTGTCTGTGAGCCGAATAAGTTTGTAAATCACTAGTTTGATCTAGTTCCTAAAAAGTTACTAGATATATGTATGTTCGTTACGCTCATACGATGTTTTCAACCAATAAAACGAACTACGAAACGAACACAATTTAAAATTAACAACTAAACCTTTTCGGCTGGTGTTTCGCAATTTTATAGTAAAATGAAGTCGTAAAACGAACAAAACTATTGTGTACGGATTTTTAAAATAATAATTGTCGAGTCTATTATGTAAAAATGAACATTATATTTGTACGATGAATATAACTTGCAGATAACTATTATCTGGTCTTCTTCTTTGTCTATCCATTTATTTCTTTGTCCTTGATATTTTTCTCGTAGGCTGAGTGCGTCTCTGCGGCAGATCCTAGCGCCGCACATTAACCAATCGGCAAGTCATTGTGCACTCTTCTTTTTATCAATCAATCATATGACATCATGTATATTAACTACACTTAAGGACATATATCTTATAAATTACAAGCAGGCTTACGAGCGTACGAGTGTACAGGTCACTTGCGAACAATACGCCGTAACTACGCATGCGCTGCGGACCTAACCTTAACAACTTTCATATGGAGACCGCCATATTTGAACATAAGGAGAAAAATATCACTTTTTCCTTCACTATAATGTGGTACTCAGAATGACAGCACTGTAAGCAACACCGGTCAAAGGTTGGAGAATCTTCAAACCACAAAAAATGTTTTTATGTTTCGCTTGTTGGATGGTATCATATCAGCTGTGAAAGCGTGTACGATATGAACTGTCAAGATTATCAAGTTTGTTGTATCTTTTAAACAGAAAACATGTCAAAACTGTTATTTTTTTAGTTCAACTGTCAATATAACATGTGTCATATGAGTTTTCGGAAAAAAGAAAATATATTGAATCTGCTTATTACTAGAACAATTAACTTAGCTTAAGCTTTAACACTTATATTTAATACGGGTGATTCATCGGTCTGTCCTCTCTCTTTATAACTCTTTAATTTTAAGTCAGATAGAAAAACTCTTCAAATATAATTTATATGATATATTATTGACTATCAATATGGATTTGTATACAGGGTGCTCCGTTCAAGCGCAACAATATGTAACTTTATATTTTTTAATAGAACACCCTATATGTATTTATTTATTTTGGTAGTAAATTAGATCCCCTTTAAAAAAGTATTAAGTAATAAGGGGTTAATTGTTATTCGTAGTCGTTAATTTCATGTATTGTAAATGCTGTAACGAAATTAGCGCAGCGCAAGTCTGTGCTAAGTTCAGTTAGCGCAAAAGTTTGTAAGCTCCAAACTTATGGTTAGTGGTTAACAGGGTAGCCAATCACTGAACAGAGTAGAATGAAATAGATACTGTAGAAAAAGAAAAATATTATGACATTTGGTGAGTTTGACAGTTGTTTTAAAAGAAATTACATTTGTGTTGAAATCAAGTCAAATTGATATTTTTTTCAAATATTTGTCTTATAGATATAATATCAGTTTTGTAGGTTATAAACAATATAAGCTTCTTCTGTTGAACGATTTTATACAAAAAAGCAAAAAAGACAGAATTTCAAAAATATGAATAATTGACAAATCTGCTAAACAAGAAGTACTTATCAAATTAAATAAGCTCTTAAATTTTTTAAATCAAATGTACTATTTTATTAACAAAGATAGTTATTCGCTTTATCTTCTAATTACAACCAGTAACCATAACTACTAACACTAACTACTAATTTCGTACTGTGAATGAGGATTTAATGTTATTAATTCTGCCAAAAATTGATGTCAACGAGGGTTAAATAGTGACAGCTGTCACTTTGAGAAAACTATATGCGTTTTTACCTTCCGTCACCTTTAGGTAAGGAAGGTATTGTCTTTGGTCAAAAAATTCGATGATGAGTTTTTAATCAATAAGCACGTTTTAGGGTCCCTAGAATACGAATTTACTATTTTTACGATGATGTCTGTATGTGTGTGTGTGTGTGCGTGTGTGTGGATGTGTGTGTGTGTGGATGTGTGTGTGTGTGTGTAACAAAATTTTCGTCTGCGATAACTCTAATGCTACAGTTACAAAAATTATAATTTTTTCGTATATTTCTTCGTTACATCCATAGGAAGAGCTGATTAGATTTTGATTACAATTGGTCAACCGGAAGTATCATCATTTGAAGATTTTAACAGTTTTTCTTGAAAAAACTATGTTAAATATAATTTTTTCACATTTGATGTTATTATAAATATTAAAGAATATTTTATTCTCTATACGATTTGACTGCATTTTATACTTAATATTAAATGAATATGGTGTTAAAAAATTATAAAGAAATTAAATTTCATAAAGTAGCCATAGCTGTGGAAACAGCTACTATATTAAGAAAATTCTGATTGAAAGATGTCAGTGTCAAGTGAAATTGACATAGTGTGTCTGTCTTTTAATTTTACTGGAAATATAGGATTTTTTGCTTTCTGTATGGAATTTGTATAAAATACATTCAACTGCTTTAAGGTAATATACAAGAATTAATAATAATAATAATAAATCTTTTATTTCTGCAGATACATTACACTGTATATATAAAACGTCACAAAATAATAATTTTCTGTATGAAATTTGCATAAAATACATGCAACTGCCGGAAGGTAATGTACAAGAAATAGAATATGTATTTAATTTAACAAGGAACTTTCCGTATGAAATTTGTACAAAATACATAGAACTGACGGAAGGTAATGTGCTGGCCACATCAGATTTTTTATTTATGTAACCGGGTTACATATTAGTTAACCGCACGTAATTGGTATGGTGAATAAAATGCGGTTACCATGTAACCAGAGGTAACCGATCTGAATAAAAAACGCATTATAGTTGTACCTTGTCAAAGGTATAATCTGTTGTTATAAAGACTTTAAATAAATGTTTTATTTTAATAAGAATGATAAATGTTTCATCCATTTTCATGTAAAATAGAAGTACATATAAATATATGTATTTCATTATCACAAGTTATGAATAATATAAAATTATATTCTTTTCGCTTGGTGTGTTTATAAGTTTTTAGTTTATATTTAAAGTAGATAGTCAAAAGAATTTTGAAGAAATTTTGTGCACCTGTAAAAATTTGTTGTAAAAAAAAACCGACCGTACATACTGAAATTGTTATCTTATGTATAAAATCCAACATAAATATTTAATAATGTTCAAAATTTGTTTATCTAAAACTAAAAAATATTTTGTACAAATTTCATAGGGAAAGTTCCTTGCTAAATTAAATATTCTATTTCTTGTACATTACCTTCCGGCAGTTGCATGTATTTTATGCAAATTTCATACAGAAAATTATTATTTTGTGACGTTTTCTATATACAGTGTAATGTATCTGCAGAAATAAAAGATTTATTAATATTTTTATTATTATTATTTCTTGTACATTACCTTAAAGCAGTTGTATGTATTTTATACAAATTCCATACAGAAAGCAAAAGATCCTATACCTATTTCCAGTAAAATTATAAGACAAACACACTATGTCAATTTCACTTGACACTGACATCTTTCAATCTAAATTTTCTTGATATAGTAGCTGTTTTCACAGCTATGGCTACTTTATGAAATTTAATTTCTTTATAATTTTTTAACTCTATATCCATTTAATATTAGGTATAAAATGCAATCAAATCGTATAGAAAATAAAATATTCTTTAATATTTATAATAACATTAAATGTGAAAAAATGATATTTAACATAGTTTTTTCAAGAAAATCTGTTAAAATCATCAAATGAGGGTACTTCCGGTTGTCCAATTGTAACCAAAATCTAATCAGCTCTTCGCATGGATGTAACGAAGAGAAATACGAAAGAATTATAATTTTTAGAATTGTAGTATGGAAGTTATCGTAGACGAAAATTTTGTTACACACACACACACACACACACACACACACACACACACGGACACACATACATACGTACACACACACACACATACAGGCATCATCGTAAAAATAGTAAAATCGTATTCTAGGGACCCTAAAACGTGCTTATTCATCAAAAACTCACCTTCGAATTTTTTGACCAAAGACAATACCTTCCTTACCTAAAGGTGACGGAAGGTAAAAAGTGATAAACGAATTTGTACTTATAATTTTTACAAATAGTTTAACATTGCCGCACTAATTTATTTACAATGTGAAACAAGATAAAATATAAAAATAAAATTCTTTGTAAAAATAAACTCGCTAACATGAATCTACGGTAAAATATGTAAAAAAATATGTTGCAACTATTTGTAAAATGTAGTTCATTAGTAATTTCTTTCTTAGGAGAGCTGTGTTTGAGCGTGTTTGAGCAGGGCATACATACCTCGTGTAAAGTTTAGTAGCAAAACAACTAAAAGAATGTTAAAGACCGATCGGTATTCCAAACTCTTGTTCCTATAAAGCGGACGACGTGCATAGAAATTCCCATCCGTGTAAACAAGTAGATTTTTCTACCTAAAACGGCGGCACACAGACACAGAGTCTGTAATTAAACACATTGTATGGTGTTAGCCTTGATCATGCGCTTCTTCTTATAATAAGACAAGGGCAACGACAAGGATTTATTGATACTATGACTATTAAGAGTACTTGTTATGCTAAAGCATTCGACAACAATCACTTAAGGTTCTCGGTATTAATTTCTTTCTCTTCTACTGTATCATTGCCTTTATTAGAGCACGAGTAATCAGTAACTTAATGCTTAGTTCGGTGCGCACAAATGAATGCAAATCTCCACCAATGAGTTTATATAATATGTATAGTCAAACTATACGAATATTTTAAAAATATCAAACGAACACATTTTTTAAATTTTGACGTTTAATACTTTAGTAGAAATATTCGTTATGTGGCATTTATGAAGTAACATTTATTTATTATACGAGTGTGGAATGTATCAATTAGTCACGAAAGAAAAAGTTTAGCCACGTAGTCCGCGGAGCGAGTGGCTAATTTTCTTTAGTGACTAATATACATTGCTGGCGTGGAGAATGCACCATAGGGATCAATTTTGTGCCATATATCTGAGTGCCCGTGAGGTGACACCTGGTAAGCGCACGCCGGTGCAAATATATCATCTTTACCGAAACCTGTGTATAAAACTGACTGACACACCCAGCAATGGGTAATAAGCCGTAATGATATATTTATTTAATTTTATTTACTAATATACATTCCACACGAGTGTAATACAAGTTTTATCCAACACTTCTTTAAAAACTTCTTAAATCATTTTTATGTTTTCATTCATTGTTTGACACTGACAAGTCAACTGATGTAGTATTTTAAATTATAAAGTAGCCATTAAATAGTTGTTATAGTTTTGTTATATTGTTATTGTTATTGAAAAAAAATTGCTGTAATAATTTTTGTCTGTCATTGGGAATTATTTCAAAGAAAAATACATTAAATTAGGTGAAAATGACAACCTTCATTTAAAACATATTTACTTAGAAGCCCAAGCAGCATCTTTGAATTTTATTCTGAAGCAAGTAACCACTAACTCGTTCCTCTTTTTCGTTTCATCAGCCGTACATGACAGTTTTCGTGTGAAGATAAGTAACGTATTTTAGCAAAAATGTTAATATGAATTTAAATAAATAAGTTTCATAATGTTAAATTATTTCAATAATAAAATAATTATGTAAAATTGTTTTTTATTTATATAAAAAAAATCAGTAATAATTCCTCCGTGACTTCTAAAATATTCTCTCACGGAGTGACTAATGTTGTACATAGATTTACAGGTTGGTTGATAAAATAGGGAGAAATAGCTATTTCCATATAGGGCGTTTCCACATTTTTTATTATTTTATTGTTCTGAAAATGTAAGTAAAGTTATTAATGTAGGTTCATATTTTACCTTATAGAAGTACATACGTATCTAATATTTGCCAAATCTGAAACTAATATACAACATTTCACAATCATTGTTACCTACAACAAGTGTTTACATATCGGGTGTCTACTTGAAATTTTTAATACAGGAAATGCAATATATTTTTTTTCGTTTTGCTGTACGTTAGTTACCAGTTAATTTTAGACAAAAATGTTTCAAGTTAAGATTGTAAATAAAATTTATTTTGGAATTATAAATTTGTTTATTCGCCTTCAAAAGCGGCCACAATTTGGCTTTTATTGCCCGAGGGCCTATAAAATTGTGGTTTATGGATAAATGTCACACAACACAACAAATTCGATAAATCACATTTTTTGAACATCGCCACTGGAAAAACTTTCATATTCTTTCTCGTGTACATCTTTTGACTTCTGTAGAACTAACCAGCCTCGAATTCATGCGTTACTTCTTTGGAATAATCGATATCTGTCATTTTCATTTGACACTAAATTAAAATTGTTAATAACAAACAACATAGTAACGCCAACAAGCACAACATTAAAATTGACAACACCAGCACAACGATAACGAATATACAAATATACCTATTGAGTCCTTGAATTTCGTGAACCAAAATAAAATAAAACGTTGTATCTACCACGGGGATAATTAAGATTATAGCACTCGGGAAAATTAAACATTCCCCCGTGCTACAATCTTTTAATTATGCCCTTAATACATACATAATTATTTCGTAACCTACAAAACTTAATTTGAAATTTTATAAATATTGCTTATTTCTGGAGACACCCATGGAACTGACACAAAATTACAAATAAATGATGATGTTTGAACTGTCAGAATAATATTATTGAATTACCTGCGGATTCTCTTCGTAACAAAAACGCTTTATTTATAAACCAAATCACAATAAATAGTAATCTAATAATTACGAAATGTCTTTTTATGACACAATTAAAATAAATATTTTTTCTGAAAGTACCTAGTGACAGTTCAAGCAATATGCATTTATTTGTAATTTCGTGTCAGTTCCATAGCTATCACTACAAATGAGAAAAATTAAAAAAAAATTAATTTGATTTTCTAGGATACAAAACATGCAAAATAAAATCTGATTAGTGATATAGGTTTAGAATTTTATTGTCTTGAAGCATTTTTGTATAAAAATAAGTAACTATCTATATTACGGATGTCAAGTAGACTCCCGATACATATATATATATATATATATATATATATATATATATATATATATATATATATATATATATATAATTATAATAAATTTTAAAGTTCACATGTTAACAATGGTCAAACAATAAGATAACCAAGAATAAACATGACAATTAATTGTTTAGTTACATTTGACTTATATGACCGCCATATGATATTTCACAAACACATGTATAGAGCGACAAAGTAAAAAAAGAAAACTTAATGAATACGATATTGTTTATAGTTCACAAAAAATCAGTAACTCACATTAATTTATCAATAATTGAACATCTCTATTAAATTATATAATTATTAATCAAATTAACAACTATGGAAACGAAAAGTAAACGATATATCAGGTGTATCGATTTCATTGCATTCTTTTGACTTAGATTTAATATCATCATATCCAGATTCCTAGTGACGACATTGTTATCTTTTATATTTCACAGCTAAGGACCAGATTCTTTCTATCTTTTCTTACCCAAATCCTTCATATAACAAATTAAAACAAAAGTGTTGCTTGAAAAAGATCTCGTGATGTAAGCAATTGGAAGTCGATTATCTGAGCGATCTGAATGAGGCCGCGAGTTGTCGGGATGGAGAACGAAGGGATGATTCCTCTAAGCCGATCAGCTTGTGCTTTTACGATTTGTAGCAGAGACACTAAACAGTAAACGGAGACGCGATCGGGATTAAGAGATGTCAGGGATTACTTGAGGAAATACGAAAAATTCTCCAGGAGATCGACAAGGGATTTTATTTGAATTTTTTTACAAAATGTGACAATTTTTAACTTTAAAACATGTTCCTACTTATATCTGGTTTATACTGTTCAATTTACGATGTGTCCAGGATATTCAGGATAACGTCACTAAAAATCGTGTCCAACATGAGTTTACGTCATTAGATATGGGCAAATATATTAGTTTCGCAGTTTTTTAATCTTTTGTAAATAACTTCTAAGTTTAAAATAATTCTTTATTTTGGTTGGCATTATTTTAAGCTCTTTCTAATGGAGTTACTTTTTTTGAGTTATTATGCCAGTTACAATTTTTATATTGTAACGTTTTTATTTATTTGGGTGAAGTGTAAATATTAGACAAACATTATTAATTAAAATAAAAGTTTATTACAACGAAAAAATTGATATTAAAGGATAATAAATTTAATTTACACTATGATGAAACAAATATTAAACACTAATAATGACTATGAATATTATAAAACACATAAACACTAAGATAATTTATTTAAACAATATATATCTTACTTATTTATTTATATAACTATTTTTATTTATGTTCACCACTTGTCGACTATATGTTTATATCACCAGCTACTCGTTTCACAACTCTTGTTTATATCAGACTGTCCAATGCCTTCGCTAACATGGCTTATATACTCCGGTGTTTGTATTCGAGAAATTACTAGAACACTATTCCAGATAAAAACATCATATACAATAGATTACGTCACCCGAGCAATTAAACAAGTTCGGACAGGTCTGCTTATAACGCACTATGATCCGTGGCTATTGCGTCATCGCTAAAAATAGACACTCGCGGCGCGACGTTACAATATGGACACCATAGTGTATTAAAACACAAGTTACAGAAGGCAACCTAATCAAGCATGAGTTTGAATTTCGAACACAGGACGTAACAGCGAGTGTGCGAACGAACAAGTACTTGAATAGCCATGATAAAGGCGGCTACAAACGCTTCGGTTTACCGGAAAGTTCTGTCTTGAGGGCGACCTGAAACTAGGGGTGTGTTCATACGCTCCGGCATGCCTTACGGTACGCCTTGACGAATGTAAATTTTTAGTAGTTATCCTGGGATTTTGTTGCCAACAAACGATGCTCTCGCTACTCTCGGTTTGTATAGCTCTGGTGCACGCCATTAGAAAAGTTAACCGAACAGTTTGGTGTAAAGAATGATTGCACAAAAAAACTATTTACGTGTAAATTTTGTTGAATAACCTGAGATTCATATCAAAAATCGACATAATTATATGAACATGGTTGACAATGGTCGACTACACATACACCACCTCAAGGTCGACAAAAATATGGTACACACGCTCCGGTCTTAAGTGCTCGCATTTGTCTCGGCTTATACCTTCTATGTTAAGTTGCAGGATGTGAACACATGGTCCGACATCTTTTGTCAGTAGGTTCTTACAAGAACCATTGGAATAACGTTTCTGGTATATTGGTATAATCTGCGGCAGAGTACTGTGCGCCGGTCTGGTCCAGGTGCTGCCACACAAAAAAGATTGACGTCCACGTCAAACAATGCGGATAGTTTCCAGAACTATGAAATCAACTCCAATTCCATGGCTTCACGCACTCAGTGGTATCCCTCCACCAGAACTCAGACGACAGCAAGCCACCGTGCGTGAGTGGAGCAAAATAAACAACTCCGTTATATTAGAAGAACTCCCTGTTCGTAGTATACTAGAAGACCACCCACGAAAACGATTAAAATCGAGGTAACCAATATGGCAAGACGATGCCATAAAATCACATTTTAACTTAAAAGACGTTTGGAAGAGAAAGTGGGAATCCAACGATCACATAGAAAAAGTAAAGGAATTAGATCCCAACTGCCCCACTCCAGGGAACACAACTGCCTAGAAGATTGTGCTGTCAGCTTAATCGTATCAGAACTGGACATGGTAGATGTAATGCAACACTACACAAATGGGGCATCACAAACAGCCCAGAGTGTGACTGTGGAGCTCCTGAACAAACGGTCAAACACATCGTCAGCGACTGCCCACTGAGAAAGTTCCAAGGGGATTGGAAAGATTTTATAAATATGACTTCTGAAGCTCTACATTGGATTAAAACCTTAGACATAAACTTGTAGAAGAAATATAAAAACTGCGGTAAAGTGTTCGTATAAATTATTATATATGATACTATTTTATTTTATTACTATATACAAGCCCGTTTTTTTTTTTTTGTTAATAACTGTGTAGAATGCCATACGCTAAATAAATAAATAAACAAGCTCCGGTCGACCTGGGAGAGGGGGTTCACTGTCCGGCAAACGAATTGATATTCGTTCGATATCCGGCGACCTCTTTGCATTTCGGCCTCAAGGTGAATCTTCCTACACACACTCAAGTTTGCCTCAAGGCAGAACTTAACGAGTGTTTTATACTATATTCTATGTTTCGCCTTCCATTATTTCTTTATAAAATATAGTTGACAATTTCCATTGTTACGTCGTTAATGTTGTGGGGTATGGAATACCCCAGTACCAAAATATGCAGTCTTAAAATCAAAATAAGACAATCAAATGACCTGAAAATCTAAATAGCTTAAGATTATATATGTTTTGAGAGAATGGGCTCATTTTCAAATGTCTATAAACTTTTAATTAAACTTCAAATCGTTTGGGAAGTTGGTTGGGATATGATATACCCCGAAATACTAATAAAGTAAATTTTCATGAATATATTTTGAATGTAAATTACGGATTTTTTATATTATTGACTATTTTGGTATGTTTTAGGCTTCAAATGTTATGAGAAGAGTTTGGCGAAATTTCATACTAAAACTGCACATATTTAATTGAAATTGAATACATGAGAGATAAAGTTATGTACAAGAATTTTAATTATTTAATTTCACAAAAGTACAAGAAAAGTAACATATTAAATATTCTGGTAATATCAATAACTAAAAACAAAGTAAATTTATATTATTTTTGCACTTCATTTCAGTAACATGTTTTTGGTTAATTTAAGAATTTTTCATTGGTCTGATATTCTTGTAAAAAATAAACTATATCTGCACAAGATTTGGACTGACCATGAAAAGAAATAAAACGAATGTTATTATAACAAGTTCATGCACAGACCGCACAGAAATAATAAATAATTAGGCGGCGGTCTTACTGACCGAGTACTATCAATCGTTTGCTGTCGTGTATTTTTCAAACAAATGTATTCTAATAGCGTATGTCACATTGGGCCATCGTTTTCTGTCGAGTGTCGACGACTTGTTTGATTTTCAAGTTGGTTTGATTTTTATTCGATGCTCGATTTGATTTGATTTGACACTGACAAACAGAAGTATTTGTGAAAATAGAAACAACAAAGGTTATTGGGAAAAAGCAGAGTACTAGTGAAATTAATTAATTAATTTAGATTAATATATTTAGATTTACTCGACACCAAATAATGATGTATGCAATTCGACCAGTGAGACCGGACCATCAGTTTTTAAACGACACGACAAGAGTCGATACTACACTACACGACACGACTTTACCAGTGAGACCACTGCTTAAATTGGGTGCGTTACATATCCCCCGAATAATGTACTATATTATTTTAATATAATAATCCTATAGAAGAAGACATTTAAAATGTTACAAGAATGGTTAAAATCGGTCCACAAATAAAAATCATACACTCTCCGCACCTGAAGAATGAAAAGGCAAAATTACATATCGCCGGCGATATGTATCGCAGTTAACGTGTTAAGGAATCCTCTACTTCTATTTTCTCTCCTATTGGAGCCAAACAGTTGGAAATATTATTTATTTCAAAAACCTACAAAAAATTATCGTATAAATAAATGCTTAATAATTATTTTGCAATAAATTTCTTTAATTTGAAGTGAATATTTGATTACCTGAAGAAACAAATATTCAAGGATGGATTCCATTTGGATTATAAATATTTATGCATTAACTCTTTACCATAATGCGAATTAATTTTTATATTAATTTTCTGACATTGCCATGTGGGGTTATTAATTTTTTTTTTAATTTTCATATAGAATGTAGGGCTAATATACTAGTGCGTAAAGAAGGGAAAACTCCCGTGTTCAATTATGTGCCGCCAACAAATTCCCGCCGGGAATTTGTTTTTTCTCGGGGAAAATTCTCAGAAATCCTTCATCCGCGATTTTTGAGAAGAAATTTAGTTATAATTTTTCCCGGATTTTTTTTTGGAAATATCCCGTGAATATAATTATTGCAAATTTCCCGTAAATTTTAAAAGATTTTGGCCTTCATGTTTGGTGCAAGTTTTTTATAAATTATTATTAAATAAGAAACGTTGTTCATTTTTTGAGTAATTTAAGTTTCCTTAAAAATAAATTGCTATTCTGGTTAATTTTTTTCAAGTAAATATAAGTACTTGTGAAATATAGAACGATGCTTTTGAATTACTCATTTAAGGTTTTATGAATATTGCACCTTTACTTTATGTAAGAATTATGAAAATATATGGAATATTTAAAATATGGGAGAGTATTTTTTATTAGTTCTTACAGAGTCGCTCTCCTCGTATGACCGATAGTGCATAAATATATTGATACGAGTATAATTATGTATTTTTTTGCCATAATTTCACTGAGAAATAGAACTAAATATACCTACAGTTACAATTTTTATTCATATTTGAAATTCCTTGGGAAATTTTCCGAAGGATATTTTTCAGGAAATTCCTCCGGAAATTTATCAAAAAACAAATTCCGGGGAAATTTCCGGGAATTTTCCCGTATCTTTAAATTTCGAGAATTAACCCATCTATATCCGTGTTGCTATCGCTCTCGGCCTGTTTTGTTACTAAAAAAATCTCGCATCAAGGAGCATTCCAGTAATATAATATTGAGTTTAGTGATTAAAACCAATAAGTACTCTTTTTATTTAACAGGTTCGTGAGTGTTAATTAAAAAATTAACATTAGAAAGATTCCCAGCAAACACAGTTACGTCCTTAGTACGTAATATAGACATAACTCGTGTTATATGTTACATACCGAATAACATTCCTGGAAAGTACATGTATAGACCTATGTCCGCAACATGGTCTATGAGACATCACATCCCATGTATGTAGATATTGTAACGTAAATGGTATATAAAAAAAGTACATCACTTCTTTGTAATTATTCGAATATACTACTTACATTGTGAATTTTTATACCTGTGACTTCTTTTTAATCCTAAGTTTAAATGTGTGGGTATTAACTACAAATAATATATATTTAAATATGTAGTTTATTACAATACTTATATTACATATTTATTAAAATAGAAATTAAATATAAAATAACTTAACGAATCGATTCTGTTTACATCTGTAAGTCGCAAGATCTGTAAATATGAACAAAATCGCACCTAAAGCTGCCACCTTTATGTATAATTTTATATTAATCAACAAGAACAGATGTGTTTTGTCATGTTTTACAGATTTACAGATCTGTAAAACTTACAAATGTGAACAGAATTGACCCATAAATTTCACTTAGACTAGTTCAATACAATTTATTAATACAATACGTAAAATATATAATATATAATGTGTATAAACGTTTTTCATTTGAAATTCTAATTTTATATTATTTTAGTTCGAAATTATTATTTCAGGTTATCTAAATTTTCATTTTCGTTCAAGAATGAAAATAAGCTACATAATGAATTTACATAAACAAACTTACCGTATGACAAGCCGATTTTGCCATGAAATCAAAGAATTAAAGTATACACACTACATAAAACATAAACAAATACTGCAATGGCTGCAAAAGTAAAATGCGTCGTCGTTAAACCTCTGAACACCTGGCTTGGACAGACAGAGACCTTGGTCACATAAATAGACCAATTAGATTTGGAATAGATGACACGTGATCAATGCGCTACGTATATATATATTATAAGTACGGTAACATGTATATAGTTATAGGTATGTACCAAGTCCAATACCAATGTGACATACCGACAATATCATTTACAGTCTCTTGAGATATGTCCGACATGGTATATGTATATGACGTTATAAGTACGTAAATAAATTATATACTACATAGGTTTCAGATATCACATACCTGGTACATATATGTTAAAACTGTGTTTGCTGGGTTCCAAATTAGTTGTACCTAAATGTATTTTTTATAGGTAGATGTGAGAAACACTACTGTAAAAATATACTTGCTAGAATGATTTTGGGATAGGTCGGCACATTCAGCAATGCATAAAATTTATTCATTTAAAAGTGATTTCCTTAACGAAACTATTTCCTGAAATGTATGTAATTTCTATGTATAAATGTATAAGGTACCTACATGCATATTACAGTAATTAACAATCAGGAAAAATTGCGAAATTATAATTACAGCGTTTATAAATATTTGAATGATCTCAGTATGTTTAGCGCCCATTTAGCAATCCACAATAATAGCCCTTTCTTTACTTTGTTTTAGTATTGACAGACTATAAATTTGATCCATTAATATAATTATATTTGATTTGAAACTAATGGACAGTAAATTATATAAATGTGCTGAGTACCTAACTGTTCAGTCTGAAGAACTAAAAATAGACACATCAGTCCATAATTAAACCATTTTCATATCACCGGATGGAACAATACATTAGTTATATTTAATGTCAATCATCACAAAAAGTACGTGTCAAAATTAATAATATATTCAATATTTCATATCTTCCAATAATAAAATAATGCGAGCTATTGTAGAACTGTTAGGAATACAACGGTAACCAGTCAATATTTTAAGGCTTACTCATAATGTTTGTTGTATGTTATTATTATTTTCTATAAAGTTACATCCAGTGAATAGGAGAGATTGTATACAGAACTGTCACTGTCGAAAAAATCGGTACACCTGCTGTTTCTAAAAATCAATGTATCAAGTTGTTTCCTTCATAAAAGATCTGTATTTAAATGATCAATATTTGAATTTAAAATATAGCTTTTATGTTCCTTTGAGTACCAATGCTGATGCTAAAGTTATAATTTTTATATTGTCCTCATAGTAGTACGTTACATCGTTCAAAATATATTTTTACCTCCCGCTACTCTTGGTAAGAGAGGTATAGGAATCGTGCTAAAACTCGCATATCGAGATTTTGGTAAATAAACACGTTTTAAGGTCCCTATAATCTAATTTTAACATTTTCACGATGAAATCCGCGCGCGCGCGCGCGCGCGCGTGTGTGTGTGTGTGTGTGTGTGTGTGTGTGTGTGTGTGTGTGTGTGTGTGTGTGTGTGTGTGTGTGTGTGTGTGTGTGTATGTGTGTGTGCGTGTGCGTGTGCGTGTGTGTGCGCACGCGTGTGTGTACGTGTGTGTGGGTGTGTGTGTGTGTGACAAAAATTTCGTTTGCGATTACTCTAATACTACAATTTCAAAAAATTATAATTCTTTCGTATTCTTCTTCGTTACATCCATATGAAGAGCTAATTAGATTTTGGTTACAATTGGTCAACCGGGAGTACCTTCATTTGAAGATTTTAACAGTTTTTCTTGAAAAAACTATGTTAAATATTATTTTTTACATTTAAAGTTATTATAAATATTAAAGAATATTTTATTCTCTATACGACTTCACTACATCTTATACTTAATATTGAATGGATATAGAGTTAAAAAATCATAAAGAAATTAATTTTTATAAAGAAGACAGCTTTGGAAACAGCTACTATATTAAGAAAATTCTGATTGAAAGATGTCAGTGTCAATTGCAATTGACATGCGTGTTTGTCTTATAATTTTACTGGAAATATAGGATCTTTTGCCAGAAATTTTCTCTATGGAATTTGTATAAAATACATACAACAGCCAGCAGGTAATGTACAAGAAATATAATCTTTTGAAAGGAACTTTCTGTATGAAATTTGTACAAAATACATAGAACTGTCGGAAGGTAATATGTTGGCCACATCAGATTTTTATATTCAAAGTAAGTATAAAAACTCTTACATAAATATAAGAAAATTTGACCAGAATAATTAAAACTGCTAATCACGAATACAATAATTGTAGGTACTTACTGGTTATTTGATGAACACGAGAAAATATTTTTGCCTAAGGCCCGTATAAGTCTAAATTAGGCCCTGAGCGAAAAGAGTATGTTTAGATTGGAATGTGTGGCGAACGATGATTATTGTATAAATGAATAAATTTCGGATTCGTACATGCGTATTATATTATTCATCTTTTCCCAAAATCCCAAATTGTACATTCCAATAAAAATTAGTCGTTATCAAAAAAATGTTCGTGGCCCATCCATTGTAATCAATTACAACTTAATAACATACAACATCAAAAACCATTACATATGTAAATAGCGAATCATTTCTCAATACACCTGCTACGAATTCCATCAGCAAACGGAAATCCTGTTTTCCCTTGCAATTAGTTGCAAGCGAATTAAACATCATGGCTTGAATTGATACCTTCTAGCTATGAGATGGAATATTTCCTTCAGCAAATGGTCTGGTGATGCTCTGTCATTGTTACGATGATTGCTTAGCGCTAACCGTTAGATATTTTTATATTTGAATAACCAATCCACGGGTAATTACAGTTAACGTCCACATTGGTAAATAGAACAGATCAACGTTTCTATTTTGATTGCTTATGCGTATAATTTGTACCTTTAACTCTCCATTCATTCTTAGACTAAATTGATTTTTTTATAATGTACGGTTAAATTAATTATACCTGTGACCAAGAATAAAATTTTGTCAATGGACATAATGGTTTAATCATATAACATATAACGGATATTAATATGTCGCTATAAAATTGGTCGTTAAATTCTTTTTAAATTTCGTTCTTTTGTTTTTGTTGTGAATGAAAATTGTTTTGTAGAATTCAAAACTAATGTTTGTAATGAAATAAATACATATAACGGGTTTTATAAAATGTGTTTACTTCCATGTCTGTTTTTTAAGCGAAAAGCGTTTTTTTTTTTAAAATATGAAAATATTTATGTGAAACAGAAATTATTATTTACTCCAACGATGAAAGATTAATAAAAAAACTCCACTTCCTGCAAACAAAAAACATATTTAAATTTAAGGTACAACAAATGAATTAAAAGAAACGATATTTATTTTTTTTAGATATTTAGTTAGTCCGAAGGAAAGTACTTAAACTAGCAAACCTGGAAATAAAAAAAAATTAAAATACATAGTTTTTTTTCAAACGTCGTAGAAATGGCACTTTTTGTGAGTTGAGTCACAAGGTAGAAGTTTCATTTCTACGCCGCTGGAAATTTCTACGCCGGCGGAGTAGAAATAAGCTAATTTCTACGCCGCCGGAGTAGAAATAGCTAATTTCTACGCCGGCGGCGCAGAAATAAAATAAACAAATATCCATAGCAACTACGTAGAATTAGCGATAAAGAGAAAAGTAGTGCGTTTGAAAAAAAAATTAATGTGTCATTCGGAATAAAAGTGTCTTTGTGTGCCTCGCATGCAATTGTCCGACTCGCTTCTCTCGTCGTGCAAACTTCCATGCTCGCCACACAAAGTACCACTTTTACTCCTAATAACACAATATACTATTTTGTATTTTCTTATTTTTAATTTTGATTTATGTACACCTGTACTGTATAAATGAAATTAAGATAGAGTTTTGTTAATTTGCAGAAGGTAGAGGTTTTTTCTATAAAGAATAACATTTTTCACTGGAATAAAATATTAAAAATTACTCACTCTTCAGGACCCGATCTGTGGACACACTGTATATTTAGAAATGTCTTAAAAATCAATTAAAGTTTAATACAAAATCCTAATATTTATATTGAATTGAGCTTAAATTTAAATTCTAATTAACATTTCTATATAACTTGGTATGTTTTTAGAAATAAAGGTTCTTTACATAAAATTGAATTTAAAACAACTACATTCTGGCCACTCTATATCTTACAGAAATTATACATTTGGATTTTTAGTAGTTTGAGATCATCCAAAAATTCCTATAAAGAATTCTCTTCTCATATCTTGTTATCAAAATCAATCACACTGAGAAATATTGATAGAAATGCTTGGGTAAGCGTTAGAGTAAAAACAAACAGCAATTATTAACAATTTTTTTAAAGTAAAGTTTAACCATTTACGTATTGCGCCAAGCTAAAGCAACAGAATGACAGCTTGTCCTGTTTGTGTCAAATTTGCGAGAGTGACTGCTCTATCTACCAAATCAATGGGTATAATCTCGGAAATGGAAATTGGAATTATAGTAATGAAATGATTCAGCATGACGTTCGTTTCTCTGTTCTCGGCTGTGACCGGTCGCGTGTCAGGCGGCGTGCTTCTAATAAAGGATGCGTTTTTAATCAAGCCAATTTATAGCGCCGGCAATTTCCGTGCCAAACATTCAACTGAACTGTTCACCTTCCTGCCATACCTGTCAACTCGCACACCAATAACTGATCTCAGCGCACTTTGTTTACATGGAGCTGGAAGCAACGAATTAGAAATTAACTTTAATTGGAGTCTATCAACAGTAAAATAGAAATATATAATAATAATTCTTTATTGTATTTAAGTTTACATATAACTTATTACAATTGATATTAATGGGGGTGAGTTAATTTTCGCATATATTTTCTAACTTCGACGTTTCGTACCTTGAATCGAGGGGTTGGTTACTTGCGAAAAAAGCGTACAATTCAATTCTAATTCCACTAATTCCTCTATTTCCTATCCAATTTCACTAATTCCCAGGTAATTCCTCTAATTCCCAACTAATTCCTCTAATTCTCAGGTAATTCTTCTAATTCCCAACTAATTCCTCTAATTCCTAGATAGTTCCTCTAATTCTTATTCAATTCTTTTTAATTCGAGAAGTAATTCCCCGTTATAGAAAATTCAAGATAATATATTAAACAAGGAAAAACAAATAAGTAATATTTATTTTTTAGCAAACGCAATATACAGTACGTACATGTAAATATAAAATAGAATTTATTTAAATACAACATAATGATGAAATATTTTAAAATTAATAAATATTTATTTTAATTTTGGAATCTTCGCAGTCTGTGTGTGTGCTTATTCTTTTACTCTCTTTTTGAAGTAACCAACAAAGTGTATTTTTCTAACAATAATTTTCGAACCATTTTTAATTTTTAAATTCACAAATCGAAAATTTTGTGTAACATTTTTTTCTTTATTTTGCGATGATTCACTATTTAAGTAGAATAAAATAGCATCACCTCAGTGCGACTGAAGTGCTGCTCGCCAGACTGTAGAACATATTACAGTCTGCGGAAGTATCCAGGCAACAACAGAGATTTCTTCGAGGTAACACCCGTGGCACAGAAATGGTTAGAAAATTTGGACATCACTATATATAGTATTTATTTATTTATTCCTTTTACATCATTAATTTCTATATTATGTTCTGTTTTTATTATATGTATATGCCATACGATAAATTAATTTCTTTATAATTTTTTACCTCTATATCATAAAAATTTATTTCATCACCATCTTCATAAGTATTTGTTTGGATGCCTCAAGAATTCCCTCAAGACAAACATTTTTGTCTACTCACTTTTATTGTTTGGAAATTAATTTCATATTCTTACCTACATAATATATAGTAAATCCCTTCGATAAAAATACTAAATCACAAAAAGAGCGGGTTAAAAAATGTGAAAAATTTAAAATATCCCATAACTTATTGTACTAAAATAAATTTTGTAATTTTAGTGAATTCCTCTAAAATTCTAGTTATTTCCTGCGTAATTCCTTCAATTCCCAGGGAATTCCTCTAATTCCGTGTTAATTCCTCTAATTCCAAATTAATTCCTCTAATTCCTAGCTAATTCATGCTAATTCCTACTCAAGTGTACAGCTAATTCCCAAGTGATTAACCCCTCGCCTTGAATTGATGGTGATGAGATGATGAAAAGACACACAACCTCAGAGTCGAGCGGTGACGGTCGTTTCGAGCGCTGGTCGCTGCCTCAAACCACACGACCACCGAGGCGGCAAAAATAGAAATATATTTGCTTACACAATCGTTTTATTTCTAATGTGAGTATAATTTTCATTGAAGCAACAATCTTGGAGTTCTGATATCAATATTTAACCCGATTCTGTAAAAAGTCTCTAACATTGTTACTTATTAACAAAGTTACTAAGAAGTTATTCTATCCTAAACTGTCATTTTCACTACCAAAAGCATTGTTTGAAATACTGTGAAATAATTGGACGCATTTACAAATTTACATTTAGAATATAAAATATGGTGATAATTTAAATGTAAATTCTAAATCATGAATTCATAAATTCATCATGAATCAGTGAAAGCAGATATATACAATTTATATTTATAAAAGTAAATTCGTAAATCTAAATTTGTAAATTAAATCCATCATAAACCAGCTATTAGATGTAGTGCATGGCTTCATGATGAATTTAGATTTATAAATTAATCCAATTAAATAAATGTTAATATTGAATGATTTGATTTTCTTGTCTTAGCTACTGTGAAATTCTACATAAAAAATCAAACAAATAAAATTGCATTGGCAGGGGGTAATGTGCTGGCCACATTTAATTGTAGAACATTTACTACCGTCATCAATATAATTTATATTACGCTCCGGTAGCTCATTAGAGCAACGCCTCTTAGTCATGAGTGCGCTCGGGGTTCTGGGTTCGAATCCCACTGAGACATGGATGTGTGTGAATGTGAACCCACTCTGTAGTGGGGATTTAATCCTGTTGTTGGAGGGTTCAAATCGACATCTAAAAGCAGTCAAAGTTACAGTCATCGACTGTGAACAATAATAAGCGTAGGTATCTATAGAAACTTATTCCAACAATATTAATAGTGTCATTATTTAAAAACCATAGTTTCATAGTCTATGCTATACGAATAAGTTTGTAATTTATTCAAGCAAAGATATTGATGAAATATGATTTGTTTTATTATGTACTGTGCAACTATTGCAGTTGCAATTGCGACTTTTATCATCGGCGCAATAATCAAGTGGATTTTGGATTACCACAAAAAATACGGCCAATATAATTATGTTCAGTATTGCTCTAACGTTGATTTTGAAGAAATTGTGACTACGCAGCAACGCGTTTTACTAAATTTGAAAGTGAAAAGAAAGCAAACCAAAAAAGAATTAAGAGGATTCAAATCTCATAAATATTGGATACAGGATGAAATTCGCAGTAATCCCAATGGTCCGAACACAGTTCATTTGGTGTTTATGCGGGCAAAATTTTATCCTTAAAATTTTGAGGTAGCACAAAATTCAAAATCATCGGTAAGCAAAATAGTTTTGGTTCATCTAGGCGAAATACTCCAAATTTAAAATCATCGGTAAGAAAGATAGTTTTGGTTCCTTTCGCTGAAGTACACCAAATTTGAAATCATTGTTAAGAAAAATAGTTTTGGTATATTTGGCCGAAGTAATCCGAATTCAAAATCATCGTGCAAACATCTCAAGCTTCATTTAAATCACATTATGTCAAGTAGTAATACAGAAATACTGTCCTGGTGTATTAAGTTACACATCATGGATGTGATTGTGGGCTACACATGACATCAACCTATAAACGGTTGTAATTGTCGTTAGAGTGTAGATGCTACTAATAATGTGAATTTATAATGGATGCTATGGTATGGGGGGGGGGTCTGGGGTGCAATTCTAGCTCGCCTCCTCGTGGTGCACCCTGGGTAACGCTAAAGAGCTAGAACAAACAAGCGGCCAGACTATTCTTGCGATCTCCTGGTCAACATATATCACCATCATCAATGAGTATCACAAGCTATCAAATGGGCTTTTCTAAGAGTCCTTTGATAACAATAACAAGAAGACCTCCAGAAATGAGGCTCAATAAGATCTACAACTACCTACTGGCTTCTCATTATAAGATACATTTAGCCTGATTCTGTAAAAAGTCTCTAACATTGTTACTTGTTATTTATTTATTTCATTTCTTTTGAAATACATAGTATGTATAGAAATAGTCTTTACAAACATACATGGTTAAAACTAATGATTTAGATATTCCTCTAATGTATAAAAACATTTATCTATTAAATATGCTTTTAGAGCAGTTCTGAAACCAACACGAGTACTTTTGTTCTTAATATAACAGGGCAGTTTGTTAAATATGTTTAAACCTACTCGATTCGGAGAGTATTTAATATAGATATATTAAAATCACTTTTTTGTCTCGTGTTTTAATTATGAGAATTAGATTGTAGTGGAAATTTTTGTTTGCGTAAACGTAATTCGATATTTTTAGGATGTAAATGCAGATTAATGTTAAAAATTTAAAATTCTTAAAAAGTGTTTTGCATGAAGAAGTTCTAGGCACTTTCGCTATAATGCGAATTATACATTTCTGTGCAATAAAGACTTCTTTTGCAGCAGGTGAGGAGCCCCAGGAACATATACCATATCTGAGTTGTGATTCTACTCACGCATAATAAAAGGCACAAAGTTAATTTTCGTTTAGAATACTTGCCAAAACTCCGATTTGATAGCATGTGGTGTTAAGTTCAACAGTAATTTTTCTACAGTGCATTTTGCCTAGTAAAATATCTTCAATGTGCAGTCCTAAAATTTAGTACGTTTGGAGTTTGTAATAGTTTTATCAAAAAATTTCTCATTTATATTTACATTTGGATAATTGTGAAAACGTAATAATGTAGTTTTTTCTTCATTTAAAAACATATCATTTTCACAGAACCAAGTTTTAAATTTGAACATGCTACGATCACATATTTATCGTGTAATATTCTATCATCTTTGTCGGATATTATTAGGGATGTATCATCTGCGTACATCACTGGTGTGCAGTGTTCACTTACGTTGAGATGGAGATCCGAAGTATAAATGAAAAATAGTAAGGGAGAGAGACAAGTACCTTGGGGTTTTCCAATATTAATATTTAAAAGCTCTGAAGATTGTGTCGGTCTGCTATTTCCCATCCAGTGAGAAATGGAAACTAATTATTTTCTGTTATTTAAAAAGTTTGCCAGCCTTTCTAGTGCTACTCCGCGAATACCTGCAAGATCTAATTTTGTAATGAGACGTTCATGGTTGACGTAGTCGAAAGCTTTGCTTAAATCGCAAAAGATTCCGATTGGCCGTTCATCTATCATAGAATTGATGGATTGCATTTACAGTTGAACAATTTGGCCTAATACCAAATTGATTTGGAGCAATTATTTTATTTTTGTGTAAAAATGGTAAAAATCTACTTAAATAGTAGTATTCGATGATTTTTGAGAAGTTTGAAATTTGTGATATAGGCCGGTAGTTGTTTAAAGTTGTTTTTCTCCTTTTATGTATCTAGGTGTAACTTTATTATATTTTAATAATTCTGGAAAGGCTCCAGTTTCAAAAGACATATTAATAATGAAAGTTAAGGGCTCTACAATGTAACTGCTAATTAATTTTATTAGATAGCTAGGTATCTCATCTGGTCCAGTTAATTTTTTACTTTTCAGTTTATTGTTGATTATATGAAGTACTTCAGAGTTGTTTATTGGAGTGAGATATAAGCTGTGTAGTTGCCTCTCTCCCGAATATTTTTAACAGTTTTTTTTCTGCTTCCCAGAAAAAATTGTTAAATAAATTAGCAACATCTTCGGGGTCTTCAACTACTACTCCATCTTGAATTATTTTAATATTTTTTTTGAATATTCTTATTTCTTGTTTTATTTTCGTTTATAATGTTCTAGGTAGTTTTATTCATATTATGAGAGTTCAGTATTTTGTTCTGATAATAGGACTTTTTTCTATTGGCAATTAATGCAAAATGTTTTCGTTTAGCTTCATTATAATCCAATATAAAATTAGGAAAGAATTTTTTTAATTTTAAACAGTTCTGTTAAATTATTGCTACTGCATCTAATTTCATATTGACCCAAGGCTTTGATTTGTTTTCATGAACTTTTTCACTGGAAAGTGTAAACTAACATGGTACAAAAACGTATTTATGAAAATGTTATAGGCATCATTTACATTTTCATTAGTGAAGACTTTTGCCCATGATTCTAATTGTATACTTTGCACAAAATTTCGAATATTTTCATCGCTAAACAATCTTCGCTGAGAAGTATACTTTGTGTTTACACTGCTTAGACATATATTTGTATTAATAAAAACAGTGTCATGATCTGAGAAGGTATCTTTTTCTACTTCATACGATATTTCTTTAATGTTTGTGTAGCAGTGATCTAAAGTACCTATACTTACCTCTGGTCGGTTTGTTTTTAATGTTCGTAATATTATATGTAATATATTGCAAAGGGAGTCGTACTCCTGTTTCTCTCTTGTGGGGTCTATATTAAAAACTCCACATAATAAAATGTTGTGTTTAATATTAAAAATATTTTCTAAAACATTTGACAAATTATTACACAAAGTATTAAATTCATAACCAGATTTTCTGTAAACTGTAATAATGTATGTAGTTTGGCCCTGATATGGAGTCCACGATACACCTGCTATTTCAAAAGTTTTCTCTGTACTATAATTTGAGATATTTAGAGGTCAGCAACGTTACTATAAAATTACTCTGATGCAACTATCCTAATAACTGAATACGTATTTCGTATTTTGTAATTATATTTTTAGTAACGTTACTACTAGAGTAACTTAAACTGAGTTACTAAGAATTGTTGTGCGCATGCGTATTTCTTCTTCTGCGTGCGTTCTACTCTGACAGTTCTTAGTATTTACAAGTGAACAAATGTTAATTCTTCAGTTTATAATATCTTTTTACATCGTGCTATATGTATAACAAAGCTAGGGCTTCAAGAACAGCCAACGAACAGTTGGAAATATTAATAGTTAATTTTGAAAACCATAAATAATGTTTGAAATGGAAGCACATCCTCTGAAAACTAATGAGGTTAAAGTGTTATGGTAAGAAACTGCAATTATTTTGAAAGAAGCCAAGAAAACTTTTGAAGAATATAAAACAATTAGTATATACCTATTTTGAATCTGTGTGTTGCTTATTCGTATACCTAAATAACAAACTATACCTAGTGGATAAGACTAGAACATGATTTATTTTAGTTTTTAATAACCTGGAAATCGAAAACAAAGAGTAAAGCAGGAATTATAAAGCAAGATAATATGTACTGGCGGCGGTCCTTCTGCAAGTTTCAATTGGACATATTTTGAAGACGATTTTGTACAATTGCTTTTGGCAATCTGAACAATTTTTTAAATTTTGCGTCCGCAATTAGGAAAGGGTATTGTTACCCCTTAACAATCTATTTTCTAAATTGCTTATTCATGTGTCACGTAAAGATCCCATTTTATTAATAAACATAATCGAAAATTATTTACAGTTACTTATTTATGCATACCGAATTTCCATATCTGCAAATGCCCAATGAAACTCAAAATTTAACCAAATTTCAACCATTATGAAATGTTAGTACAAATTAAAGACTACGTTTGGCTAGTTTTTAGCGCAATAACTTGTTTAACAACTAAGTATCTAAAACAGAATGACTATGTGCTTACAGATTGAATGATTTAGTTTTCTTGTCGTACATTACTGTATTATTCTGTGCAATTCTACCTCAAATATCAATTCAATACCTAATTTATATTGAATATCCATTATGAATTACAATTATTATATAAATTACTTATTTTTTGGCGTAATTTTTATACTGTCAAAACGTATTACATCATTTTGTTTATTTAGTTACTTTTGTTGATATGAATTTGAAAGAAAACTGTATTCTGAGTGGTGTGATTTAAAAATATTAAAATAAAATATCATATATATTAAATTTGTAAATCTAAATTACAAATCTTAATGCATCATGAACCAGCAAATTGAATATTTTATTTTAAATTAAATCCACTATAAAGAAGCCCTAATTAACATTTTTCAATAGCAGGACTAAACAAATAAAATTACATTAGCAGCGGGTAATGTGCTGGCCACATTTAATTGTAGAACATTTACTACCGTCATCAATATAATTTATATTACGCTCCGGTGGCTCATTAGAGCATCACCTCTTAATCATGAGTGCGCTCGGGGTTCTGGGTTCGAATCCCACTAAGGCATAGATGTGTGTGAATGTGAACCCACTCTGTAATGGGGATTTAATTCTATTGTCGAGGGCTTTAGAAAAGACATCTAAAAGCAGTCAAAGTTACAGTCATCGATTGTGAACAATAATAAGCGTAGGTATCTATAGAAACTTATTTCAACAATATTAATAGTGTTATTATTTAAAAACCATAGTTTCATAGTCTATGCTATACGAATAAGTTTGTAATTTATTCAAGCAAAGATATTGATGAAATATGATTTGTTTTATTATGTACTGTGCAACTATGGCAGTTGCAATTGCGACTTTTATCATCGGCGCAATAATCAAGTGGATTTTGGATTACCACAAAAAATACGGCCAATATAATTATGTTCAGTATTGCTCTAACGTTGATTTTGAAGAAATTGTGACTACGCACCAACGCATTGCACTAAATTTGAAATTGAAAAGAAAGCAAACCAAAAAAGAATTAAGAGGATTCAAATCCCATAAATATTGGATACAGGATGAAATTCGGAGTAATCCCAATGGTCCGAATCCGAACACAGTTCATTTAGTGTTTATGCGGGCAAAATTTTATCCTTAAAATTTTGAGGTAGCACAAAATTCAAAATCATCGGTAAGCAAAATAGTTTTGGTTCATTTAGGCGAAATACTCCAAATTCAAAATCATTTGTAAGAAAGATAGTTTTGGCTCATTTCGCTGAAGTACACCAAATTTAAAATTAGTGTTAAGAAATATAGTTTTGGTATATTTGGCCGAAGTAATCCGAATTCAAAATCATCGTGCAAACATCTCAAGCTCCATTCAAATCACATTATGTCAAGTAGTAATACAGAAATAATGTCCTGGTGTATTAAGTTACACATCATGGATGTGATTGTGGGCTACACATGACATCAACCTATAAACGGTTGCAATTGTCGTTAGAGTGTAGATGCTACGAATAATATGAATTTACAATGGATGCTTTGGTATGGGGGGGGGGTATGGGGTGCAATTCTAGCTCGCCTCCTCGTGGTGCGCCCTGGGTAACGCTAAAGAGCTAGAACAAACAAGAGGCCAGACTATCCTTGCGATCTCCTAGTCAATATATATCACCATCACTAATGAGTAACAAAAGCTATCAAATGGGCTTTTCTAAGAGTCCTTTGACAAAAATAATAGGAAGAACTCCAGAAATGAGGCGCAATAAGATCTACACCTATCTACTGGCTTCTCATCATAAGACAAATTTAGCCCAAATCTGTAAAAAGTCTCTAACATTGTTGCTTGTTAGCAACGTTACTATAAAGTTAATCTGATAGCAACTATCCTAGTAACTCAATACGTATTTCGTATTTTGTAATTATATTTTTAGTAACATCACTATTAGACTCACTTAACAAACTGACTTACTAAGAATTGTGGCGTGCACACGTATTTATTTTTCTGTATGTTGACAGTTCTTAGTATTTACAAGTGAACAAATGTAAATTTTTAGTATCTTTTAACATCGCGCTATATGTATAACAAAGCTAGGACTTCAAGAACAACCAACGAACAGTTGGATATATTAATAGTTTATTTAGAAAACCACAAAATATTGCTTGAAATGAAAACACATCCCCTTTAAACTAATGAGGTTAAAGTGTTAAGGCAACAAATTGCAATTATTTTGAATAGTAGAAAGAAATGAGCCAAGAAAAATGTTGAAGAATGGAAAAGAGGAAGTATATACCTATTTTTAATCTGTGTGTTGCTTACTCGTATACCTAACTAAGAACCTATACCTAGTAGAAAAGCATACAAAGGAAAAAACAAAGAGTAAAGCACCAATGACAAAGCATGATTATGAGTATGTATAAGAACTTGTGGGGTAGTGTAATTCCTTAACAATCTATTTTCTAAAGTGCTTATTCTTGTGTGTCATATTTTCATAAATAAACATCATCGAAAATTATTTACAGTTACTTATTTATTTATACATAGGTACCTATTTTCCATATCTACAAATGCCCAATGAATCTAAATTTTTACAAAATTCCAGTTATTCTGAAAGATTACTACAGCTTAAAGACTACGTTTGGCTAGTCTCTAACGTAAAACTTGTTTAACAACTAAGTATCTAAAACAAAATGACTCTGTGCCTACAGAATACAAATATTACAAGTTAACTGTAGTTGTAACTGTCATTGATTTTAAAGACAATTTTAGTAACTTTATTGTAGTAACTCTTCTTATTCTTACAGAATCGGGCCGATTATTAGGTATCTAAACTATCGGTTTTAAATATGGGGTGGCACGAAGATAGGAGCAGTTTGATCTTGTTTTCTGATTGGATATAACCCCGATATTATTCAAACAAACAAGATCAAACTGCTTCTATTTTCACAGCACTCTATAGTTAAAACGGACAGAGTCAATAGGGCTGTTGCAAGAATTTTTATATGACTTCTAAGTACTAAATTTTAAAAGATATTGTTCTTTAAAAAGCCTTAAATTTGAAAACATCAATTAATATCCATTAGATATTTTATAATTAATTATTGAAATTTGTGTAATATTTTAAAAAAGTCACGTGATCTGAAACAGAACGTGACGTCAGAGCACATACAGTTTAACATGTGACAAACTATCGCCTACTTTTATTTATATAAATAACGTAAACTGTTTTTCTATTGGCTATGGATGACGTATTGTATATGCTCCGATGTCACAGAAGTGGGGGGTTGTTTTTCATGATTATTTCTGGCGCCAATCTTTTTATTTAATTATTTACGAAAATAACAATAAATTATTATTATTTTTTATATTACTATGAAAAATATTGCATCAACTTCTATTTAAAATATTTTTAAAAAATGTGAAACCGACTCATTAATGTCCCATGTAGACACAAACCTAGTTTTTTACCTGTACTGTACCGTAATTTTTTGCACGCCATTTTTTTCTTAAGAACAAGTTGCAATGTTCTCTAACTCAGATTTACTTATGTGTGGTGCCATTATTAGAAGAAATCTCGAGATAATTGGACAAAACTTAGAGCATATGTATGATTACAATTAACTCGAAATGCCACTGCTTGCAGTTACATTTGTTTCAATAATAGTCTACTTAGTTTTAAACTGCTTATAAAATTACAAGGTGTAATTAGTACATTAAAATACAAGTATCATAAGGCAATCTGTTAACGTACGAGTCCAAGTATGGAAAACGAGCCGCTAGGCGAGTTTTACAAAGGACGAGTTTTGTCAGTTGTGTAGGTAGCGCTTCCCGCTAACAATTGAAATTTGACATTTTGACAGTTTGTGTATTGTGTGATTCTGACTGATTGTTTACATTAAAACATTGTATCAAGCATTATATAATTATGGAGGAGAAAAACCAATACTTACAATGTACTCCACCGGTTTATTAATGAACCACCTGATTTGATATATCTTGTAATAAAGGTAAATTTATCAAATAACAAATCGGGATTGCAGCTTCATGTAGTTTATTATCATAAATAAAACTCTTAAAATAATGTAATACTTTAATGAAGAATTTATTAATCTACATTTTTACATTCCACAAATTTGTCAACACATCCACTGCTCAGTTGCAGACATAACAGCTTCAATACAAAACATATGTTGTATATGTATAAATCATATTTAAAAAGTTAATATTCGACAGTTCGCCTTGACGTGGAACTCGAAATCATGGATCATAAAATTTTTATATTTGTTTGCAAGTAGCCGCAAATTGAGTTGACAGTGTCAACATTTCAAGTAACGTGCACCATACATTTCAAAACCTGCCTGATATAACAATACAATCATAATTTTTTAGTTGATAGATTTTAACTTCACAGATTCTTCTTTCTGAACTAACACAGTTATAGCTATAAATTCTTCTTCTTTCTAGTCTTATCACCTGTAGAAAAGATAAAAATCAATAATTAGAAGTAATATTTTAACATAAACAACTTACCATTTTGAGGTTACATGTAAATCATCTGTCATGACTATCACCTCTAGAATACGAAAGGCGCCAAAAACAGTACGTTTATAGATCTTCTAAACGTCATGTTTTCAAGATAAACAGTGCTTTTATAGATAGTGATGGGCACTGGGTAAATACCCGTGGGTACGTAAATAAAAAATGAGCATTTACCTTGGTATTTACCCGGCGTACCGGTAAATACCCAAAAATGGGTATATCGGATATTACTATATTTTTAATTTTTTGTTTTAATAAGTTATTGAATTTAATGTATTTTATTATATTTTTGTCAAGAATTTTAAAATCACCTGTAATTAGAATGTCGTCTGTTCGGAAATAATTATTTGCAATACAATGCTTACACCAGTTGGTGAGAAACATTTGTCTTAAGTGTGTCAACTTGAAATTGAAGTAAAATGGGCACTCCGATTAAGCTAATCATCTCTCATGAAACAAAATATTGTATTTAACAAGCCGTTTAAAACTTAATTATTGATTAAGATTTTAATCAACTTTCATGAAACTGGGCATAAGTAGATTCTTATTTATGTTTTAAATATGTAGGTACATCATTTCATATCTGGTCTTTTTCATTCCCTTATCAATTATGGTGTTATGCTGTGGGGTTATTCACCACACGCTATAATTATTTTTCGACTTCAAAAGAAAGTAATACGTATTATTGCTGGAGTACGAATTAATGATCATTGTAAACCTCCTTTTATTAGCCTAAAAATATTGCCACTTCCATGTCTTTTTATCCTCTCATCAGTGTTAGAAATACATAAAACAAAGATAATTTACAAACGGCATCAAATATCCACAAACATAACACTAGAAATGCTAACCTAATACGCCCAAATCGATTTACATTAAAAAAATCTGAACAAAATTCAATTCAAATAAAATTATATAACAATCTACCAAGTGAGATAAAAAAACCTTTCTCGAACTATTTTCAAAAGAAAAACATTTTTTTTTGCAACGACACTGTTTTTATTCAGTAGTTGAGTACTTATATCACGTCTACAATAAGAAAGAAGACTGGGCATAAAATTATAAATAAATAAATTTATTGTTAATTTTAAATAGGAAATTTTACAATTTTATGCATTTTATTTAAATTATGTTATATGACTTGCTATAAACATTGTGTAAACATGTATAAATAGCCAATAAATAAATATAAATATCATTATAAATCAAAATTAATTTGTTTTAATCTCATTTTCTGCAAAAAATATTAGTAACACAATTAATGTTATCATTTTGTATCACCCTAATATTAAATTTTGTGAATACGATATATTTTCATATTTTAAATTATTATTTTGATTAACTGATACAGAAATTAACGTTTAATACGTTGTAACCATAAATACCCTCATATTTACCCAATTAGGGTAAATACCCGGGTATTTACCTTAGGTATTTACCCCAAATATTAAATACCCGGGTATTTTACATCACTATTTATATACTCATAATTACACCGAAATGGAAGATAGTATATTAGAAATTCGCTATTCACTTATTTTTCTATATAAATGTTTGAAATTTGGTAGAAATACTTTTCAACCCATTGTCTGCGAGAAATAAAAATTTCAAATCGATATCTCAATGTACTCCGGTGTTATGGAGTTTCAAACAGGATTAATTTTTTTAAAAGCTAACCGGTATTTAATAGAGGAAAATTTTATAAAAAATATAATCAAATGAATTACAGGTAGTAGGTACATCATTATACATGTACTCGTATTCATAAAATGTACTAATCACTGATTTTCTGTGTTCGTCGCTCCATAAAACCATCATATAAACATAGTATACACATGCTCGATGGTTAGGGAAATGAGCTGGCGTTAGTTGATCCGAGATCCGTGCTAATTGATATTCTTTGGCAGCACGGGCTGAACTATCTAACTAGTAACTAACTGCACGAGCTGCAACTGCTATTCTCTATAGAGGTCGTATGCTAATCAAACTCGAGGAACAACTATAACTGTACCGTGTCGTTTGCCTCGTACAAGACTGATGTGCGAGTCTAGTGAAGACGTCGTTGATTAAGCAGGAAACAAGAAAAGGAAGGAAATGGTTACAAAAGTGTTTTTAAATTAAAAAATTAATTAGATTAATAAATAGATAAATATATCAACAAGGCTGGTAGTGCTAAGCCATTGCTGGCCATGTCAAAATGTCTAAAAATACTTATATATATTTTTTATGGTCAGTGGCTAGGAATGTCAAAAAATATCAAATGTCAAATCTCGCTAAATAAACGAACACAAACGATTGTTAAGAATGTTATAAATGACGATTAAATGTTAGCGCTGAAAATTAGAATATTAAAACACATTTATCGCCCAAACCGGTATTTACAGTATTAATACAAAAATAATAACAAATCTGGATGACTGTCGCCTGGCCGAACCCGGTCACGCGGAATCCTCCTTCACGCCGTGATTATTTCTGTAAAAGAATTAACACATGAGAAATACTCAGTGAGGAGGCAATCATTTCTGAAAGGTTCAGGCATTCACACACCGTACACACATGTTGGCAACTACGGGCAGTACCGCTAGTTACTACGGACCCTCTGCCGCTTCGGTGGTGATCCGGAGACATTCCTCTTAACCAACTGGATCAGATCACTACAGCCCTAACTGCTGCTACCGTTGGCGACCACAGATGCGGCTCACTACAGCCTTCCCTGCTGCTACCGTTGGCGACCCTCGGGTTCACACGAGCGGCCACTACGGAACCACTGCCGCTTCGGTGGTGATCCGGAGACATTCCTCTTAACCAACTGGATCAGATCACTACAGCCCTAACTGCTGCTACCGTTGGCGACACCAGATGTGGGTCACTACAGCCTTCCCTGCTGCTACGCTGGCGACCCTCGGGTTCACACGAGCGGCCACTACGGAACCACTGCCGCTTCGGTGGTGATCCGGAGACAATCCTCTTAACCAACTGGATCAGATCACTACAGCCCTAACTGCTGCTGCCGTTGGCGACACCAGATGTGGGTCACTACAGCCTTCCCTGCTGCTACCGTTGGCGACCCTCGGGTTCACACGATGCGGCCACTACAGTACACCGTACTGCTCACATGCACACTCTCAATCATACACACGCTAGATTAACTCTCTCACCTGAATCACTATAATATCGATGTTCTCACACTGAAATCTAGAAATAAACTGAAATAAAATACGTGAATACCAGTATCATTAAATGTAGCTCTTATCCAACAGCATCGGTTACGTACCTAAATAGCTAATTAGAGACAAAACATAATAAATTTAATAAAAATAATCTTACGCAAAATAATATCTGTGACAAGAATATTATTTTTATATAATTATAAATTTAAAAGTAGTGTTAATAAGAAGAGAAAAATAGAAAAGAGAAGTTGTGAAGAAATAGAAAATATCGTAGATATTTTATTTTACAAAAATAGGGTTCCGTTGTTGAAAGATAAACGTCTCATTAATTACCAACTGACATAAAATTCCCTAAATTTTGAAACTACGATTTTTATTTTAAAAAGCTTATAAAAGGCGCAAAATACAAAAAGAAGTATACAGAACTCATTTCATAATTGTCGATTACTTTGTTCAAAGGGTTGGGAAACTCCGCTGCGCGTCGTTATCCAAACTAAAAATATATCATCACGGCATATTACCCATTGCTGGGTGTGCCAATCTTTTTTGTATGCAGATATCGGTAATGATGATGATATATTTGTACCGTGCGGGCGTTTACCAGGCGTCACCTCACGGGCACTTATTGCTGGCGTGGAGAGTGCACCACAGGGGTCATTTTTTGTGCCATTTAAAATTGGAAATATTTGGCGTCGGTCGGGATCGAACCCGGTTCCCCAGATTCGCGACCTGACACTCAGGCACGCGGCCACGAGACCCCATGGGGTCTCGTTATCCAAACTTCCTTTTTACAAAATAAAATGACAAAGTAAAGTTTCATGAATAAATAAATAAATATATCAGCACGATATATTACCCATGCCAATCTGCTTTGTACGCAGATATCGGGTCAATTTTGTGCCATTTAAAATTCGAAATATTTGGCGTCGGACAGGATCGAACCCAGAAAATTAAAAAATATATATATTTTATATATTTTATTCCATTTACAAAGTCATTGAAACCGGAAGTATAATTCAGAAAATATTACACATTAAATGTGACATTTAAGTTCGCCCATAACTTTGTACTTAAACTATAGTCTAAAATTAATAATAAAAAAAAATAACTATATCCCCATATTTTCAATCACCTAGCATTTAACTTTTGTATTATTCATAAGTTTTATCTAAAAATGTAATTACACCAATAAAATATTTAAGCCGTTTTAACCGTATTAAACACAGTTATGCTCATTAATATTTATACAAAAATTAAAATGCATAAGTTGCAATTAGAGAGGTATCTCGTTATTAATAATTAAATGTTTGACGTAGTTTTTAAACAAACTTCACTCTCAACTGTCACATATAGGTCGGTAATCATAGTGTAGTTTGTAATTTAACCTGCATATCCTGTGTATTACATATACCCTAATCACCATAGTTAAATACTGTCAAATACAATTGAATGCTTGAAACTTTAAAATAATATGACATTATAAAAACATTTCAAGAAGCTATGCACGAGTACTTACCTATTTTACAATGTTATGCGGGTAGAATTAATAAGAGGCGACAAAAGTGTTAAAATATTGTTACTTAAAATGTACATACACCATGGCCAAGTGTGTAAAATATGTCTTTTTCACTTATTGTCATTTTATTAAACGCAACTAGATTATTAAACCTTCGATGATGATGTTTTACAATATGGCTACACGTTTTATAAAACGACGAACAGTTTACGTCCTCACTGTTCATTGTAATATGAATATTTGTACATTTTTACTTGCAATATCTCTAAATGCACCTCAACCTAATCTAACCCCGGCTCCACACATGCGTAAATGAATATTCGGTAATTTGCTAGAAACTATTTTTACGCCCATTACTGCAATTCTCAAACAGTTTTTATTTGAATATAAACCTTGCATTAAACTTAATAATTTTGATACACTTGCAATTATAAAGCATGTTGACTTATATAGTGTTATAATATTGATTGTTATAAATATAATTTAAGAATAGCATACATTTCAAGAACATTTTAGATCCACGAAGAAAACAGTGTGAAGAAAAGATTGTCAACGCAATGGGGTCCGGTACTCATTTTTCAATTTATTTATTTTCTGTAAGTTTTAATAAAATGATGAATTTTAGCGTTTGTTACACTTTCCAAATGTGTATAGTTTTTGAAATATACATTTCTTAAATTTAATTAATTTTGTGTGACGTCATATCTGCAATTTTACTTTGCTTACTGACTAAAGTTCTAGTTTTTGTAATATACATTTCTTAAATTTAAATAATTTTGTGTGACGTCATATCTGCAATTTTACTTTGCTTACTGACTAAAGTTCAGAGTTGTTTATATCCGTCAATGTCATTAATTCAACCAAAAAATCATGTCAAGGAGGGCTAACTAGAGACAGCTGTCACTTTCAGAAAACTATAGTTGTATCTTGTCAAAGGAAAACATTGTTGTTATAAAGATTTTAAATAATTACGTTTTATTTTAATAAAAATGATAAACGTTTCATATATTTTATGTAAAATAGAACTGCATATGTGGATTTTATTTTCAAAAGTTATGAATAATATAAAATTATATTCTTTCGCTTGGTACACATCCAAAAATACAGTTGCGACGTCATATCGTTATAGTGCTAATCGTTTTTATTAAAATTATG
The DNA here is from genome assembly GCA_963082715.1 of Harpalus rubripes. NCBI lineage: Eukaryota > Metazoa > Arthropoda > Insecta > Coleoptera > Carabidae > Harpalus > Harpalus rubripes. Next base: position 55,546,830 of record OY720453.1, on the reverse strand, counting down.
AATGAAAAGTTTTATATTTTGGTACAAAATCATTTAAAATTAGTAACAGAAAATTAAATCACTTGATTTAAAGAATATTGGATTAAATACTAGTATTTACTTAAAAAAAAACTACTAGACTATTGAAAATGTTTCAGAAATACTATTTTACTTGACTAATAAAATATCACTTGTAACTCTTAAACTTGTAAACTAGTAACTTATAAACTAGTAAAAAACTTTTCAGAAACATTCTTTTAGAAACACAATTTACTGGTACTATTCAAAATTTCACTTGTAACTAGTAACTTGTAACTTGTAAACAAGTTGAGAAACAGGCCCAAGGAAAAACAGCCTTCAGTAAAATGCAGAAACTGCAAGACACATCAATATAAAAGTACGGAAAATGTTTGCATAATACGTACTTCATATTAAGTATTATACTGACCCTCAATTTTGTAATTTAAATTCTACTAGAATTGAAATTTCCTCCGCTCTTTTTCAGAACACATTTCAAATTCTACTTGCCTGGAGCAGAAAAATTTGTGTTCTTGTTTACATCTAGTTTCAGAAGTTGGCTTTATAATCATATTTGTATTAATTATTATCACCCAGTTCTAATAGAATTTGAAATCCAATAAAATTTAAAATTACAACATCGAGATCCTATAGATGCTAAATATAGACCTTGAGGCAGAAGGAGAAAAAATAATTGGAAAGTTTTGCGATATGGTTGTAGCGAATCTTGAATCATACGAGAAAAGAGTATGTTTTCATCAGACATTCTAACAACAATGATGTTAATTATTGTTCTTTAATTTTACTATAGAGCAAGTGAAATAATAATAATAATTGATTTGATTCGTAGTTCTCGCATCGAATCCCTTTGAAAATGATAATGATAACTGGAGTGTTTGCAATCTTACCTCCAATTAAATTTTCAAGCTCCCATTAGACATTCATTCCCACTCAGAGTTCAACAAAGCGTCATACAAGAACTTGATTAGCCTCAACAACAAAACGAATAAAACTTTAATGGCAAACATTTAGTAATTGAAGCAGAACGTAAATTAATTAAAGGTGCAACAGCGATCAGCGTGCAGCGTTGCCTTGCTTTGCCGTCTATTCGCAACCGTGTGCATCGGCTGCTTAACGATCGGCTTCGGCTTCTTGTTTGACGTGAACGCGAACGCGACAAGAAAAGGCGACAATGCGTCTACTCTTCCAAGATACCAAACTCCTTATACGCGAACATGCTGGTACTATTAACTCTAAATCAATTTCCAATATTACCGGTAATAACAATGTAATAACCTACTAAACCACCATAATTAAAAATGTATTCAAGAACATCAGTTTAAATTTTGTCCGGTAGGTACCAGTATGTACATTACTAAATTGTTTTGTCTATTACACACTAATTGAACATTTTGCTTAGATTGCAACATTAATGAAATAACTCAATTAATTTTCGTAAAGTTAAGTATTACATACTAGAGGAGATCGGTGTCAATTGTAACAGGTGTCAAATGTAACAAGGGTAGGTAACAGGGCCATCTTTTTGAAGTAGATTAAAACGCGCTTGCAGAGTGAAGCAGAAAGAGTCATAGCTCTTTGGTATTTAGTGTAAGTACACATGCGCAAATACGGAGTCTGTTTCTGACGAATGTCTGTAAAACGACAAAAAAGTAAATACAGGTAGGGACACACATTGTTTCTAAAACACCATAAGTGCTCTGTTCGGAAATATTTCAAGTTAAGGATCAATTTGTGAGTCATATCGCTTTTATTTTTCATTAAAAAACATTTCGAATTATTACCTAATAAATACAAAAAAGCAAATAATATCTTTAATAGTTACGTGGTGTCAGTTGTAACACATGCCACGGTGTCGATTGTAACGTGTTTAATAATTAAGTACAGTGTTGATCATGATAAAAATTACAAGAAAAAAACCACTGCTATCGAAGACATAAAAGAAGAAGAGCAAAAAAAACGAAAAACATTTCCAAAAGTAACAGTCGCAGATTACTCTTCATATGGCTCCGATGAGGAAACTCTCTAATATGTATATCCCATATTTTTGAGCACAGGAGATTGGTTGCAGTGGCGAAAATGTACAATCTGGACACCGGGCAAGTTAAATTGTACGAAGAAAGACCTATTTTATGTTTACCTAAACTACAATTCCGTTAGCGACTAACGGCATTGGTCAAAATGGTCCATATCACCAACAGAATATATATTTTGTTTGCTTCTAGATGAGTCATCTGAATTTTGTATTTTCTGAGATAATAAATAAATGTTTATTTTTTCAATAATTTCTTCTTTTATCTGTTATTTTATCTTAATACATCACTGTTAAAATTTGTTACAATTAACACTGGCCCTGTTACTATTGACACCAGTTAGGTGTCAATTGTAACATTTGTAATGCCTGACTAAGAATCCTTATACCTTTATATTTGTCACATTTTCAAAAGATTAAAATTCAAAATATTATTCGCTAGGGTGGGTAGGTTCTCATATAGGTAATTTCAAAATTTCGTAATGTAACGTTAACTCGTGAAAAATAAAAATTTAAATTTTGTAACAATTGACACCGGTCTCCCCTACTGTAAAAACTGCCCAATTTATATAATTCATACATTTTGCATATTTTCAATTTGGAGCGACTAAGTAAATTATATGGCCAATTGTAGCTTTACGATGCTTGGGTTAAACCAAAAACGTGAAAATATTTCCATTTTTCAAATCGCACAAATGTGACTTACGTGGTTCTCTGTTTAAGATAATTTTGAGAGCCCATGTCCGTGAGATTGGTAAGCGTCACATGCAGTACAGATACTATACCTAATATTTTCATTACCGAAATTTGCACTTATTTCAATTAAAAATTAATAAAATAATTTCACTAATTTGTAATTGCGTGGTGGCAAAATGTGTTACCAGTTAAATTCAAAACCTAAATACTTTGTTTCACCTAGACCGAAGTCCAAGCTCGTAGTGTGTCTAGAAACTGAACGCGGAATAATATTTTTAAGAGGAAAGATTGTAGTCATAGGCGTTCATCACCTTATTAAAAGAAATAAAATTGTAGACCCTACATAACATAAGAACTTTATTTTGCACTAGAAATCTGAAATTAGTTTATACAAAATTGATTAGAATATCCTAAGTACTTACATTTCTAGTTCACCATTCGAATATTTCATTATTAATCAAGGTATCTAGGATATATCTATATCTCAAAATAGTTTTTCTCCGAAAAATAATGTTATTTTTTCGAGATTTATGTTATTATAAAAATTAAATATGTTTAATTTTCCATTGGTTTTCATTAATACTTTTTCTATACATTTTATGGATAAATTTATAAAATTATCTATAATTTAAATCACAGAGCCTGCGCGTTAAACAAACAACTACTTGACTACACAGTTAATACCTCAATGTATATAACTGACAGATAAATGTCACTGTCGAAGAACTAATCATTTCAAATTAATAATAGTAACGTTTTAAAAAGAAAATAGTAAATAGAACCATAGTTAAATGAAATGGATTTTAATACAGTTTCTAGTATAACTAAATATGTAGGTATGTAAATTTAAATTAATGAAAATTAAATAGGGGATGTGTTGTGTTGGCCACATCAGATTTTTTAACTCTATATCCATTTAATATGAAGCATACCATACTCTCAAATCGTATAGGGAATAAAATATTCTTTAATATTTATAATAACATTAAATATGAAAAAATGATATTTAACGTAGTTTTTTCAGAAAAACTGTTAAAATCTTCAAATGAGGGTACTTCCGGTTAACCAATTGTAACCAAAATCTAATCAGCTCTTCATATGGATGTAACGAAGAAGAATTATAATTTTTTAAATTGTAGTATTAGAGTTATCGCAGACACACACACACACACACACACACACACACACACACACACATACACACACACACACACATACACACACACACATACACACACACATACACACACCCATACACAGATACACACACACACACACACGCACGCACGCACGCACGCACGTACACGCACACACACAGACATCACCGTAAAAATAGTAAAATCGTATTCAAGGGACCCTAAAAAGTGCTTATTGAATAAAAACTCGTTATCGAATTGTTTGACCAAAGGCAATATCTTCCTTACCTAAAGGTGACAAAAGATAAAAAACGGTCTCTTTTTCATAGTTTTATTCTAATGATATTTTATAAAATTAATTAACTAAGTTGTAACTAATAAATCGAAGGCTAGTGCTACGTAAAAATTTATTATGGTATTCCAAATACTGACACTTGGAGCTCATTTTAAATACCATGGAGAACGATTTGATGACTTCCCCGAAAAAAAAAATCTACACAGCTGTGGGTAATGACCCAAATTTGTAATAAATGATATTTTAGTATTTAAGTATTCTATATCGGACCTACATTTTGTGTGTCGTTTAGGGTAAAAATTGTCAGTTGACTAAAGCTTTAGCTCACCTGCTACGATTGAAAATGGGTGGCATTTATTATTGTCGGTTACCATTTACATATACATAATGGCATTTCCATATAGAGAACACCTAGATTCTAAAATATCATTTTTTAAAACAATTTTGGGTCATGTCCCATAGCTTGGTAGATCGTCTTTTTTCCTAGGAAGACAGCAAATCGTTAACCAGGGTATTTAAAGTGAGTACCAAGGGTCAGTATTTGGAATACCATGATACATTTTTACGTAGCATTAACCCCCGGTCTATATAATAACTTAACTTTCACTAGTTGTTTCAAATTAAATAACTACTTATTTAAATTAATTGTACAAATTTTTCCACGGTCTACTTGATTTTCTTTCTCACAATAATTCTAACCCTCATACATAAATAAATAAATATATTATCACGGCTTATTACCTGTTGCTGGGTGTGCCAATCTGATTTGTACACAGATGCATGGGGCATGATGAAATATTAGCACCGTGCGGACGCTTACCAGGCATCACCTCACGGGCACTCATTGCTGGCGTGGAGAGTACAGCATAGGAGTCAATTTTTTGCCAATTAAAATTCTAAATATTTGGCGTCGGTCGGGATCAAACCCGGATCCTCAGATTCGCGACCTGACGCTCAGGCACGCGGCCACGTGAGCCTATATATGATTTCTAAAATTAAAAATTAACATAACTAGTGCCTATAAATAAAGTTGATAATTTAAGAGTACAGTAAGTAAATATTATACTTCTAAAAAATTTGTCAATCAGCTTGGTATACTTCTGTCGAGAATAATCTTCGTCCATTACAAATATTTTTTTCTTATTAGGGTTCGCTATTTTTCAGTAACATCTCTAATAATTTTCGTAGCAGCATACACCTGCTCCCAATCTTTTTCCCTATTATGACATTATTACTACACTTATAATACCGTGCATCTTTCCAATTACCTACGCCGACTACCTACCCCGAAGTTGGCAAAAGCAGAATTACCCGCCATCATCTTGAGATGCTGGCACGACTATGTCACGTGGAGGTCGTTACAACTATTGTACGAGTATCTCAATTTGCAGATCATTAAAACTTCCCACACTCCGTATAGCATGCCAGGGATAGGAGATACAGATCCCGAATTACGAATTAGGATTGTGAAGGCTGTGTATTCTTTCCATTACTACACAAGTTTACATTTTGAACAGGGGCAGTAACTGTATTTTTTAATACATAATAGTACATTAAAACACAAGTATCATAAGGCAATCTGTTAACGTACGAGTCCAAGTTTGGAAAACGAGCCGCTAGGCGACTTTTACAAAGGACGCGTGCGTTAACAGGCCTTATCATAAATGTTTTTCATACTATTTTTTCTATTGAGGTAATTTTACAACTTTTTTTTAAAGGACTTGTCAAAAATCTCTTGGTGTTTTTTTGTCAGTTATGTTGGTAGCGCTTCCCGCTAACATTTGAAATTTCACAAAGTTTGGGTATTATGTGATTCTGACTGATTGTTTACATTAAAACATTGTATCAAGCATTATATAATTATGGAAGAGAAAAACCAATACTTATAATGTACTCCACCGGTTTATTCATCAACCACCTGATTTGACATATCTTGTAATAAAGGTGAATTTATCAAATAACGAATTGGGATCGCTGGTTCGTGTTAGTTATTATCATAAATAAAACTCTTTAAATAATGAAATACATTAATGAACAATTTATTGATCAACACTTTTACATTCCACCATTTTGACAAGACATCGACTGCTCAGTTGCAGACATAACAGCAACAGATGTTCTTACATTCTTCAATACAAAACATATGTTGTATTTGCATATGGCATTTATGTCTAAATCATATTTAAAAATTTAATATTCGACAGTTCGCCTCGACGTGGAACTGGAAATCATGGATCGTAAATTTTTCATATTTACTTGTAAGTAGCCACAAATTGAGTTGACAGTGTCAACATTTCAAGTAACGTGCACTATAAATTTCAAAACCTGCCTGATATAGTAATACAATCAGCTGAAAATTGCAATATTACCATAAAATTAAATTGTAATAAATAAAATTTACCGTTTAAATTATTTTGACAAAGCGCATTGTTTCTTGTTTCATTATTTTTTAGTTGAAAGATAAGAAAAAATCAATAATCAGAAGTAATATTTCAACACAAACAACTTACCATTTTCAGGTTATATGTAATTCATCTGTCATGACTACCACCTCTAGAATACGAAAGGCGCCAAAAACAGTACATTTATAGGCGATGTGTACATTTTGAGCGTCAGCGCCTCTAACGGCTACTTTGGCGTTTTTGGGTACCTAATAAATTTTAACATTTCGAGAAAGTGATAAAATTTACAATTTTATTTTGAGTTTTTGCTGTTGTCTATGAATATTATACGTCATAGTATATTAAAATGAATAATGAAATTATTTAGAATGTTATATGTGAATCAAAAAAGTCAAAATACCAGCGAAGGTACTGTGACAGAAAATATAATTTTTCTCATAATATATGTGATTTCTGCAAACCGTTTTATCATACTTAGTTTTATATTATAATTCATAATATTAGTTAAATATTATAAAATGCAGAATACATGGAAATTGCGATTAAAGAGTTGGAAAACTTGGATGATTGGAAAGAAGAATGTTTCTGCATATCACGATATCAGTGGATGATGTTAGCATCTTTCTTTTATATTCGCAATAATTGACAAATATTCTTCATTGAAAATATAACAGGCTCTAAATGGAATCAGTTGCACAAGCTCGGAAAGGAGAATACACGAAAAATACGAACCATGTGAATTTTTACTTTTAACATTAACATTACATGTACAAAATATATAATAAATAGCCTAATTATGTCAAAAATAGACCTTCTATATGATACAACTACAAGTATTATACAATTTTAAGATAATTTTCTGCTTCTTTTATTATATTTTGTTTAAATTTTAACTTAAGAAACACATTTTTATATAATTCATTGTTTCAATCATACGACCATTGTTTGAATTTTATTCATACGATAAGTATCTTTTACAAGGAGAAAATATGTAAACCTAAAAGAATTCTTCATGTAAGTGGAAGATATCTGTTGAAAAGTTATTTCCTTACACATATATTCCTCATATAATATTCTACGAAATTTATAAAATTTCATATTTCAATCGGTAATTTTGTTAGAATTATTACATCTTCCACGTCCTATCATTTGCATTCATTGCAAACATTTTATAAAATAAATATTTTAAAATTATTCTGACATAAAACATAACGTTGTTATGTTTCAATGAGTAACCACTTTTGTCATTTTTGTCCGCTGTCGGCGCTGACTACTTTTGTGCACACCGCCTCTTCTAAACGTCGTGTTTTCAGTGATAAACAGTGCTTTTATACAAACATAAGAACACCGAAATAGAATAGAAAAATTTTTTTATACATTTGTTTTCTATTCATTGAGTTGCAATTTATAAAATAAGAAATTGATACATTTTCGAATAAATTCTTATCTTTGAAGGATACCTAAAAAGGCAAAAAGACAACTGTGGAAGCAATTTCGTTGCTGCCTCTGCACTCTAGTAAATATGTCATTTATTTCCATTTCATGTCATATGAGATTTCTTATCTGAGAGTAGGAAACAGCGTAATGATGTACTTACAGCCAGTTATCGACTACTTTACTACAAATTATAACAACGAGGGATGGAATGAGATAGCAAACCCAGGTGGGAATGCTGAGCAAATGGAATGAGGAATTTATTACCAGCGATACGCATCAAAAAGTAATGAAACAACTATATTAACAGTCTCAGGCTCTGGCTCTAGCTAACAAACGCAACATTTAGAAAGAATGTAACAAAAAAACCAGTAAGTATCTCATTACATATTGATCAGTTAAGTTTTAATGGACCTCCAACGCAAGTACGGAGATAAAATTTACAGTTATTGATCGGGAAGAAACTGTCCATAAATCGAATTTGTAATTAAGATGTTTAACACAATCTCATCGCATTACCCAAGCTCATTTTAATAGCGATCAACGGATAAGCCGATGAGTGTGAGACACTTTGCTTACAAATCATCACAACTCAGTTTTATTATACAATAAAAAGAACTATATACCAAAGATACAATTAAAGATACTCGGTGAACTTTTATATAGTTATAAGATTTTGTAAATAAAAATGTCTACTTAGTCAGAAACTTCATTTTCAGACCTGATCATAGTAAATTGTATCAAATTAATAATAATAATAATAATAATAATAATAATAATAATAATAATAATAATAATAATTATAAACTTTATTGACATATAAATCAACGGCGAGGTTCAGCCCAAGGCTGCTCTTCCACCTAACCAAAAAATTAATACACAAATGTTTATAAAGCCAATAGACACGTTACAAAACCTTAAACAAGTACAAATAATGAAAGTAATAAAAAAATGCATTAATGAAAAATAATATGTAGCACAAAATAGATATCAATGATATAAACAGGAACAAAAATTATGAAGTTAATAAAGCTTTAACATTTCTTTTAAAACAAAGAAAGCACCTTCAGATAGTCAGGAACACTATTGTCTAAAGTCGGGGCCATATATGAAAACGCACCTTTATATTTTGACTTTCTGTAGGTTGGAATAATGTACAAATCCTTCATTTTAAGAGAATAATTGTATTCTTTAGTTATTAATTTGTCAAATAAATAGGATGGCGTACCTGTCAATATAATTTTATGTATTAAGCATAAATAAAGATATTTCAGACGGTATTCAACGGAGGGGGCATGTTAGAAATTTTGCGGTATTTAGATATGTGATCATATTTACGCACGCCGTACACAAAACGCAGACAAGAATTTTGCAACAAAGTTAGTCTTTGTTTGTCCGTCTGTGTGAGGTTTGGAATATAAGTGCAGGCGCAATAATCAAACAGTGTGAGAATAATTGAATTTACAAGTTTAAGTTTCACCGATGAATTTAGTTCATTTCTAAATTGAAACAATTGTCGGAACTTCAATCGTGCAGCACATAGTTTTACATTACATTATGTTTTCTAAAATTTAAGTTTTTGTCAATGTGAAGTCCCAAAATTTGAACATTATCTGTGCGAACTAGAATAGAACTATCTATAGCACAATGTCCGGTATGTTACCACAGTAATTAATAACTAAAAGTGATGATTTGTCAGTATTAATTTTGAGACCATTGTTCTTTACCCAAAAATCAAAATAATTTAACTCTTTGTTCACAATGGAGCAATGCTCATTTACATGCAACTGTTCCAGAGTTGCAAGAACCTGAGTGTCATCTACATAAGAGTGAACTGAACAAAAATTAAAAACATTTGGCATGTCAGCGACAAATATTAAGAAGAACAAGGGTCCCAAAATTGGTCCCTGTGGTACACCACGTTGAAGAGGAAAATCTGATGAAAATTGTATTCCTTGTTTTGTACTCATGTTAATGTAAAATGATCTGTTTTCCAAATAGCTTCTACACCACGATACTGCGCATTCTGAGAAGTTGTAATAACTTAATTTTGTAAGAAGTAAACTGTGATCGATCATATCGAATGCTTTCGAGAAATCAATTTGTATGAGCAATGAAGGTTTCGATTTGTCTAGTTATTTAAAAAAGTATATTCAACATACATGTATTTGTACTATAACCTGATCTAAATCCAGACTGATTAGTAGGTATTATTTCATTCTCAAAAACATAATCCGTGATCTGATCACAGCATATTCTTTCAAGCACTTTCGATAAGGTATACAGGCTCTTACGTAAGTAACGTGTCATACGTTACCACTTAGTAAACAAGGTTCCAATGTATCGTAATCTGCAATAATTTCTTATCTAATGTGCTTGTTGCAGTGGTAAAAGTACTTCAAGATGAACCAATAATAAATAATAATTTATTTGAATAAAGAATTATTTAAAAGTCACAGTAGTTTGAGGGAAAACAACAACACTTGTCATTTTTGAAGGATTCTAATCAGATGTGGAACACTGATAACACACTTTGGCGACTGGAAACCGTAAACCAAATGCATGTCAGTGTATTCCTTACTAATGAAAGTAACAGGCATTTCTAAATATCTAAGTATTACGTTAGGTATTGTAATTTGACGACATTTATGACTAGTGATGCACGCGAGACGAGACGAGACGAGAAATATAAAATATCGATCTCGTCTCCTTTTCGGATCTGTAATCTCGATCTCGTTCTCGCACATTTTTTTGGGTCTCATCTCATTCTCGCACGAGAGTCTCGCGAGAGTCTCGCTATAAAAATAAGCGCTTGCGCACTACGTATTTACGTAACTATGTAACTACAAGAGACAAAGTTCGCACCAATAGCACCGTTTTCCATGTATTTGCAGTCGTATAACTATAATAAAGAGATGAAACACTAAATTCTGGTCAATAATTATTTCAATAAGAACATAATGTTTATTCATTTACGGTCACCAGAAAAAGTGATAAATTAGTAAATAATTTAATTTACATCTAAAATATCCAATTTAGCATCAAATTGTGATCTCTGAACTATTTCAATACGAACACATTCTGTCATCAGTAAAACGAATTAAACATTAAAAAAAAAATTTCGTAACTAAAAGTATCTACACTTATTCATTAAATATATGCCACTATTTAAGTAAGATTAAGTAACTGGTAACCCGTTGGCAACCAATCACTTCGCTTCTCTCCCTGTGGGCTCCCATCGACGCTTAATATAACATCTTTTACTTTTCAGTGGCGACAAGAATTTTATGAACCGTGGTTTTAATTAGGGTGAATTAAGAGCTGAAATATTAGAGAAAACTAGTTCTATTGGATGCAATATCGATCTCTCGCTCAGAGACCGATACTAATCGACTCTGACTCAAAAAATATTGTCAATTCATATAATTTTCACATTTACGTGTTCTATGCATGAATTAGCGTTGACTCTACTCCTTGTACGGTGCATTTTACATGAAATTTATGAATCAAAGCTAAAAGTTACAAATACTTTTTGTTGCCAGATTCTCGCGAGAATCTCGCGAGATTTCTCGCTTCTCGCAGTTGTTATACCGACCTCGCCTTGAATTTTAAACTGCAATCTCGCTCTCGTTCTCGTCTCGCACAATGCAACGAGACGAGACGAGATGCGAGAGTACTCTCGCCTCGTCGTGCATCACTATTTATGACAACCAGTAAATATTGTTTTTTGGGACAACTTGATTTTTAGATTTTCATTTATTAAGAAGCTGTTACGTAATTGTTCGGCTTTATAGTCGCACAACTTCCACAACTTGACAGATTTTGCAGAATAGATTTCACATTATAACTTCATTCAGTTCTTTTTATCATACCTTGAACTATGACACATTACTTACACAACACCCTGTATATCGCAAGAAAGTGATACTAGTGGTAAATTACAAAATTGAGAAATATTCGTTTTCCGGGAATGGACTGTGTCATATTTTGAGTCAGAGCTCAACGTTTCGCCCGCAGTCATATGGGGCATCTTCAGGAGCAAGGGGGGTAGTACTGTCTTAAACACGGTTACCCGACGTGTCAACCACGCTAGAGGCCGAGTTTAAGCAACAAGGAGGGAGACTCAGTTTACAAGGTTACCCGACGTGTAAACCACGCTAGAGGCCAATTAAACCAAGTGACGAAAGAAGGCCGAGAAGACAGTTATATACTAATCTAAAGATACGGTAGATGAGCAGAGCTAATGAGGACCAATGGGAATCGAGTTCGTAATGGTAGATTGGGCGTGTCGTGTTCCGAGAATCACCGGTTTCCACATGTGGCTCAAGAAATAGCCATCATCCCGATTGATGTTATTCGGATGTTTCCATATTTCTAAAGTTTCCCTGTATTTACGTCTGCAAAATTCAGGGACAGGAGCTAAAATGCGGGAATTTTCAAATAAGATGTTATGTCCTGTGTTGTGTTGGTGTTCTGCGACCGCAGATGTTAATACCATACCATTACGCAGACAGCGATTGTGTTCTGACAATCTAGTGTGAACACTCCTTCCTGTTTCATCTATGTATACTGTGCCGCAATAACAAGGAATACTATAAACACCGGGTGACGACAAGGGTTCGCGTTTATCTTTAGTTTGGGGGAGTATTTCTGAGATCTTTTGTGGAGGTTTAAAAAAGACCTTAATATTGTTTTTATTGAGAATTCTACCTATTTTGTCCGAGAAACCTTTAATGTATGGGATAGATGCAAATGTTTCGAACGAGGTATCCACAGGTTTTTTGGGTAAAGGGTTTAATTGTCTATGAATTACATTGTTGATTAATTTTACGTCATAGTTGTTCTGGATTAAACTATGTCTGATGTGATCAAGCTCCTGCTGTAGGAAATCAGGTTCAGAGATTTTGATAGCACGATGTACGAGAGCGTTGACTACTGAGAGTTTCTGCGAGGGATGGTGGTGAGAATTAAAATTGAGATACCTATCAGTGTGGGTGGGTTTTCTATAAACAGCGTGCCCTAACTGTCCGTTGGGTTTACGATTAACCAGAACATCAAGGAAGGGGAGAGTTCTGTTATTTTCTACCTCCATGGTGAATTGAATGTCCGGGTGTATGCTGATTAAGTGTTCGTTTCTTTCGTCACTTGGTTTATTTGGCCTCTAGCGTGGTTTACACGTCGGGTAACCTTGTAAACTGAGTCTCCCTCCTTGTTGCTTAAACTCGGCCTCTAGCGTGGTTAGCACGTCGGGTAACCGTGTTTAAGACAGTACTATCCCCTTGCTCCTGAAGATGCCCCATATGACTGCGGGCGAAACGTTGAGCTCTGACTCAAAATATGACACAGTCCATTCCCGGAAAACGAATATTTCTCATGACTCAGACTGTGGAAGCCTACGCAATTAATTACAAAATTATACTCAATAATATTTGAAAAGTACATTTTATTATAACTACCGCAGATGCCGGTTTGATATTAAGACATCTAAGGCTTGTTATGATGCATAACATCCGTGGTTTGTTCAATAGTTTATCGGTTTCAGAAAATGAAGGCAATATTAATAAAGATTATTTTTTAATTCTCTCATTAATGCTACTTTCAGTGTGCCATGATAAACAGAACAATTATTTTGACATTTATGTCAATATGATAAATATTCAAATTATGTGATTTATTTCCCGTGTTTATTATTTTAGAATAAAGTAAACTGTGTTAAGATCGATACACTTACGTTATCTGTATGTATTAATAAAGAGCATTATAATTTCATTTGAATTTATTTTTATTTTGTAGACTGTTGTTGACAAGTCAGTATGGAAATAATATCATACGTAATATAACAAGTGATATGATTATCATCGATGATATTCTCGAGTGAAACCGAGTTGCAGATTTCACGAGTCCGACGGACGAGTGAAATGTGCTGCTTCGGTTTCACGAGCAATATCTTCGATTATTTTCATTTTATTTTATATTCATTTAGTAGACTGTTGTTGACGAGGTAGTATGGTAATAATACAAACACAGTTATTACGTAGTTACCAGTCTACTTTTGTACATGTAAACAATGGATTAATATCCTGAAACCGATAAAATTGCTGACCTTACATCTGGCGGATGCCAACATTTATAGGCTCTCCCAAACCAACGCAAAAGATAGAGAGGTAGCGACGACGACAATTTCGTTTAAATCATATATCTATTAATTAATTTATCAGGTAAAAGAAAATATAGTGTATTCATTCATAAAATCAGAAAATAAGGATTTTGGAGATTTTCATACACTGATGACACAATTCCGATAATATAAAACAGTTTTATATTTACATTACAAAATTGGATAAAAATTGAGTATTTTATTACCATTACCATATATTTTTCTGAAAATTAACTCACTGGCGAATGACAAGCGACAACAAAAACCGTGTATGTAGCGAAAGTAAATAAATCGCTGCAGTTTCGCGGACGTTTGCTTGATAACTTCGCGCCAGAGTAGGGACTCTCACTTGTCGCTATGTATTTTCAGTTGACGACAAGTTGGAAAAGCTGCGACTATTTCGCGCTGGTTTGGAAAAGACTTATTTCATGTTCCATGTTGCACTACTTATGTTGGCATAAGAGGAATTTAATTTTCTTGACTTAATATTTTCCTTTAAACAGCTTTTTTTTTACTTATTGTTGTTTGTCGCAAAATTTGATTCCTTAAATTTATACAGGGTGTTGATGGTCAGGTGCGAACATAGGGATTTAACATTGAATTTTAGTTTTTTGCAATTTCGTGCTCTCCTGTTCATTTCACGGCAAAAACTGTAGAGTGCAAAGTTGTTCAGAATTAAAAATTATATACTGTAAACTGTTTTTACAAATTTCGGTTTATTAGTAGCAATAGCCATGACATGTGTTTTCTTTTTTCTAGTTTTCCTATTGTATATTAAAGAACGTGTTTTATAAGACATGTTCTTTTCGCACGCGTCAAAATTTAGAAAACGAGCGTCAGCGAGTTTTCTAATTGACAAGTGCGAAAGAAAGTCTTATAAAATGAGTTCTTTATACTATTTTTTGTATTTTGCGCCTTCTACAATAACATTTACTTACTCAATTTGTGATTATATTTGTAACCATTTGTACATTTTCAAGTAAATAATCTTCCCTAAATAAAATAATAATAATAATTTCGACATTGTATTATTAAAATGAATTGTCAATTAACTAAAAATAAATTAGGTAAAAATGGGTTAAAGAAAGAAACGTCATCTAGTACCAACCGTCTAAAACAAAAAATTGCATATCGAAATAAAGGTCATTACGATACGCAAGTGCGTATCGTAATGACTTCATTATGAACGCAAAATATAAAAAATTATTTATATGCGTCAAACGTCACTATTTTCATCATAATATTCCGTTAGATACGTTCCTCATTCGAATAAACAGACAGATTGTTATTTATTCGAATCGTCACTAAAGCGCACAAAATTCGTCATTAAAATTTCAGAAATCGGCACTAAAGTAATCCATCATACGACGATTTCATGCAAATGCAGTGTTGCCAACCTTATGATAATTATTATATATATCAGACAATTTGGGTAGGTGTGCGATGTACAATAGTAAATTTGTACATAACATATTTTGCTTTGTAACTTATATTTTTACTTTGTATTCTTCCTTTTTATCCTACTATTTTTTTTACTTCCTTGTACGAAGTAAAGGAAGTATTGAAATCGCGAAAAATTTCGGTTTTGAGATTTCAACGGAAATATCCATTTTGTCCATCCCTGAATGCATTCTGACGTCTGTACGTACGTACGTACGTATCTCGCATAACTCAAAAACGGTAAGCCGTAGAAAGTAAAATTTTGTATTTAGGACTTCTATAACATCTAGTTGTACACCTCCCTTTTTGGTCATTATTACATAATTTCCAGAAATAGTACTTTATTTGAAGCCTATAATAGATTTTAATGAAAAACTATATTAAAATATAATCCAAAACGTTTCAAATTTGGTATATAAGACTTTTATATCAATTGGAATAACATAGCAGATTTTGGTTAAAACAGGCTAACCGGAAGTGATATATTACCTGAAGTTGTTAATAGTTTTTCTTGAATAAAATGGTTTCATTTCGATTTAGAAATATATGCTTCAAATAAGAGTTTCAGAGAATTAAATTCTGCGTCTAGCACATCAAGTATTATTAAATTAGCCCTTTGTATAAGCGAGATATGTAAATATAAAACTTTTTTTTTGTAATGAAGCTTGCTATGGATTAGGACAAAAAATAACAAAAAATAAAAAATAGATGTTAATGTCAAATTACGTCAAACACATGCAATTTTATAATTGGGTCTATACTTCATCTTCATATTGGTCCTGCGTACAAGGAAGTCGTGTGGTGACCACATCAGATTTTTATCTTTATAAATCCTAGCGATTTGAAATTAAGAATCTTTTTCTTAAGTATTGCGTTATTAATAACAATTTATTTTGATGGATGTCTAAAATAGTTGACAGGGTTTTAATAAAAGAAGTTATCTATCTGAATCCGTTCCTGTGTTAGCTAGCTGATACGCTAGACAGGGCCGGATGTCTAACCATTAAGTTGGCGCGTCGCGATTGGTGCGCTGTGCGGAGAAAAGAGTGCAATTTTATTTTTACTTTATTTTTCTCAATTAATGATGTTATACATTACAGAGTCTAGTGCCTAGTGACTCACATGCCTCGCTCGCACGTTATTGAAAATAATTGAGTGATTCTGATAAAACATTTGCTTATTATTACATTCTGTACGCGCATTGACTCCGATACGAAACACGCCGTAATGAGAGAAGGAATTTCCACAGAGAATATACAATAACTGATATTCAAACATTTCATATTGCTCTTTATGTTTTTTGCAGCGAATGTACTGGTATAACTTTTAGCGTTTCAGCTGTTCTCTTTGAAATGAACTCATTTCGAACAAAACTACTGTTACATTTCCATATTCAATGCATATTCATATTGAGATCACTAACAAATATTTCATGCAACCTAACAATGCTCCTATGGATTTAACTAACATCACAGAAATACGAATACATGATACGCTGTGCTGTATTTTCAAGCTTCGCTGTTTTTGTGAACATAGAAACTGTATTATCTCAATAGGTTGCAAAGATAATAGAAAACTGAAACACACACCGATTTTTCTCACTTAACCCTCACGTCATAGTTTGATGTTCGTATGAATCAAATGGTATTGGTAGTTATGGAAACGTGATTACCAGCAGATCTCAAACAGTTTTGTGTACAAGGTAATTACGTCATATAATACGTCATAGACTAGCCATGGTTGCACTATACTAAATATGAATAAGCAGAAGACGCACGTCATCAACCTGAAAAAACCTTATAAAATGAAATATAACTTGCAGAAATTATTGGGTGTTACTGGGTATGGTATAGTTTTGTTTTTATTAAAAAAAATTGTATATCATAGAAACAGCGTAGTATTTCCGTGCAAGGGGAGTGGAAGGTTGCGTTTGAAGAGTATATGCACTACAAGTTGACGTTCATGCCAAAATCATTTGACATGTTTTTGACTTTTTCATATTTATCTTTTAGTTAAACCAAAATGTAGTCAAAATGAGCTAGAAATGAGAAATGATTATACATATACATTTATTGAACAAAAGTTCTCTGCTTATAACAAATACGTGCACCATACATCTGTCATGTTTCTATCAAAAGTAGAAAATATCGTGCAATGTTTAAAAATTTCTCAAATACCGACTTGGCTATAACTCTGCTTACTCTTGTCAAAGAAGAAAATGAAGAAAATCCAGAAAATTTTACAAAACGATTCTATTTTTATGTACTGTAATAATCTGTAGTGTATACATAAAAGACAAAACTATATTGTCATGGTATTTTATTATGTTCGCACCTTCGTGGTACCGTCTAATCTAAATGCCTCATGTAATTGACATACCGTCATTGTACCGTTATTGTACCGTCATCGTACTGTCATTGTACCGCTAAAGTAAATCAAGCCTAAATGTTTAAAAAATCTGATCTGCTTATTGCATTATAACAAAAGATGTGTAAAAAAGGATTATCCCTTTCAAAAACGGTCAGTTGGCAACCCGTTCGTAGTATGACCGAATCTAATAGTTCCACAGTTCAAGTTCACAGGAAGCTACGGCTGTAGATATATCCCAGCCACGGCTTCTGTTCACTTGCATATTTAGCCCCGGCGTTGATGTGAACAAATACATAATCGCAGTATGCCATGCTTACAAAACACATCATCGCACATCCGAGGTGGCCTGGCACAGAGTTCTTTGATCGCCGATCGGATGATTAAAATTCCTTCCAGCCGTTTATTGTTTGCAAGTTTAAGTTCTCTTGCTTGTTTATTAAATTTGTATTTTTACAAGCCTGTGGTTTGCGAATTTTAGATTACGAGATTGCAACGAATGTTCGAAAGAATCTACACGCTTAGTTTATTAAAATATCAAAGTTATTTCATCAGCTCAGAGAAATTTTCCTCAGGGCCTTTCTCTGTAAAAGAGAGCCATATTTGGGAATCAATCTTAAGGAAATAATCTTTGGTAAACAGAAGCTTAAGTATGGTAACTGTAAATTACTTTTTGTATTTTTATATGTAATTTTCTGCAGCAAGTGGTAATGAGAACAGATTTTTCTGTTTTATCAAAATGTTAAAGAAATAAGAAAGATGAAATAAGCAGTTTTTATAACTCTTGTAACTTTGTATTGCGATGTATAGAATTAATAAAAATCTGGTGTGGCCAACACAATACCTCCCGCCATTAACCGCCCTAGTCACAAAAAAGATTAAGCTAATCCTTATTTTTGGATTAGCGAATTTTACTCTAATTTGGGTATTTTATTTCTTAAAATATAGTCTAATCCAAGTAACTACCTTTTTTAATAATAAAATATAGATTAAATTTTAAATACCGGGATAGAATTTACTAATCTAATAATGAGAACTAGCTTAAACTTTTTTACGAATCGTTAATTTTTATTAATCTGAATACATACCTACATATTTATTTATGCTGGAAACTGGTTTGATTTCCTTTCCTATTGTTCTATTTACTTTTTTCTTTTTAAAACGTTACTATTATTAATTTGAAATAATTAGTTCTTTGACAGTGACACTTATCTGTCAGTTACATACATTTGAATAACTGCGTAAGGAGTTTTGTTGGTTTAAAGCGTAAGCTCTGGCATTTAAATTATAGATAATTTTATAACTTTATCCATAATATATGTAGAAAAAGTATTAATGCAAATCTGTAGAAAATTAAATAATCTTTAATTTTTATAATGTTAATCTTGAAAAAATAACATTTAAATGTATTTTTCGAAAAAAACTATTTTGAGCTTCCGGTAAAGTGCCATTTCCTGTTATCCGATTTACACCAAAATCTAATGGGCTCTTACCATAATAGAAAAACAAGGTTTCAAATTTTTTTGAATAATAGTATTTGAGTTAGAGTGGAGGATCCACATACACACACACGCACACACGCACGCACACACGCACACACACACACACACACACACACACACACACACATACACACATACATATACAGACAGACAGACATCATCGTGAAAATATTAAAATTGGACTCTAGGGACCTTAAAACGTGCTCTTTTACCAAAATCTCGATATGCGATTTATAGCACGATCCCTATACCTCCCTTACCAAGGGTATAGCGGGAGATAAAAAAACGTTAATTTCGAAGGACGTTTTACTCATTTTTGAGCCTTTATTCCAAAATTCATGTACAGGTGTACAAAAAACGTGCCGTGCATGGGCATATCAAAAATTATAAGAAATAAAAAGTTGTTTATTTAGACAAAACTTGAAACCATTTTAATAATGTGTAATTTGGAAAAAAATAATTTTTTACTATACCATTTCTGTATGTAATTCAGAAAGCGCCACTTGAATTCAGAACAATTATTTTTTCAGAATTCGTCAAACGCTCAAATGTAATTCAGAATTATCAATAGGGTCCTCCATTATAACATATAATTGAGTAAAATATTAGTTATATAAAGTAGATAAGAAAAAATCATGATTGAGACGAAAAAGTTGTTAGTTTTTGAAATATTTGAGATTTTAAGCATCTTCATATCTACGTCACAACTATTGCTATCTTTCTCCCGAAGCCCGCAGCCTACTATAGAAACTAGTGCGAGAAAGATATGTTTCATTTTAAATCAAACGTAGTTGAACTAAAAACAATTATGATTTTTAATACTACAAATTGTTTCAAAATTAAACGAACTTTCACTTAAAGTAATAAAAAAATAGAGTAGAGGACCCTATTGAATTTCAGAACTCATCATACTATTCTGAATTGTAATTAGGTGATGCTTTCTGAAATAAATTTGACTATTTCTGAAATACAATGGAAAAGGTGTAGATATAAGCTACGTTTCCAGCTCTTAACATGGTCAATGTTTTTGTTATTTGTCATAACCTTGAAAGTTTGTCACACGTATAATGGCTTGAGCGTTTCCAGCTACTGTTTTAGTCTTTGTCATAGCGCATAGACACAAAGTTTGCATACTTCATACTTTCGTCATAGTCTTTGTCGCTGTTCTGTTGGAAAGAGATAAGTGATGTAAGCGCTATCTCTTTTTATGTTGCGCAGTAGTTCTACGCGTTGTATCTGTCATTATTTTGGTGGTTATGTTATTATTTTTGTGTTGAGATAATATAAATATGGACAACAGAAAGAACAAAAAATCATATTTTTTATATTATAAGTACAAATAAAATTATATCATATCTTACGGATATACAGACAATATTGAAATTTAAAGTGGAATATTAGAAATATTGTGGCTCGTTCACCATATTAATTTCGTGCTTTATTTCAAATGTTATTTTGGAATTATACAAAATAATTACATTATTATTTAATTTGAGTAATAATTACTACTCATCATTAATATCATTATTAACTATATAATTTTTTAAGCATTGTAAAGAGTTTTATAAATGTGTTCCCTTTTCGTGTGAACAAACATTATAAGTTCAAAAACTTAAGACTGTGCTTATGTTAACAGCTGGAAATGGCCAATATCTTCTAACAAAAACATAAGACAAAATACAGAAACAAAGACTAAAACAGTGACTATGTTAAGAGCTGGAAACGTAGCTATAGGCAAAAATGTAAATTTTATACTTTTTAATTTTGCGAATAACTTTGAAGTATTATTATATGATACTGGATTTTGGTTTTCACCTATTTAAGGTATTTTTACGCTCCTTTGAATGGCTATGTTCAATTATGTTTTTTGTCAGTGTTAGATTTTGCGTAGAGATGTTGATATTTAAAGTTATAATTTTTATATGAACACCATATTGCAAAGATATTGAAAAAATATTTTTTTAGCTTAAATAAAAATATGCGAAATTTATTTTTTCGATCATATCTAGAGAACTATGCATTTTTTTCAAATAGCGATACACTACTAAAGTTGTCTTCTAATGAGGCAACTTTTATAAGTGGGTCAATTGACACTAAAATCAGCTATTAGATCAGTTGAGACGGTTCAGTTAAGACACCGTTTAATTTTTTCAGTGTATAATATAATAAAACCCAGAGGGTTGTTTTATTTTTCCGGTTTGACAAATGAGATCTGAGTGCTTTGGAGCCATTTCACATATGACTACACACGTTTCATAAGACATGCGCCGGGTGTAGGCTGGAGTTGGGTCCGGACCGTGATTATTAGTTAGCGCCAAATCTGGGGACTCGACACCCGACGACGAATTATGAATCAGTAGGTACTTTAATATACACACGCTGATAGGCTGTGAAATATCTTGCGAACGAGGTAGAGTTACAATAAGATAGAGGGTTGCTAATTAATATTGTTTATTTTATAGACAGTGAACCTAACAAAATGCTTTAAATTTGAAACGAAATACGACGGAATTAATCAGTTTATACAAATTACTTATTTCATATACTTTACAGAATAGTGCTTTATTATTTTATATATTTTAACGTTTTAACAAACTCCTCTAGTTTCGGAAATTCTACCTCATATACAAATATGCTATTTAAGAATTACATGAAATTGATTTCGAAAACATAAAGATTCTAGCAAGAGAAAATCACTGGATGAGAAGACTAATAGACCTTTTCAATTTAACGGCTATCTCTTTCTATCGCTGCAAATAGTAAGATAATGGCGTGAACAACTGCCAGTTGGGCTGTCAAACGAAACGTCAAAAATATTTCAGTCACTAAAATACCTATATTCTCGTTGAAAATTTGCATCGCTAGACATTTTAACTTCAATAAAAGCTTTTGTAACTTATTTCGATAAGATTTTTTAAAGATATATGAGATTTTTCTCACATTTTACGACTATATTTTTTAGAAACAAACGCCATGGGTCTCAGTTGTTCTTCCTATGTCCATATATAAATTTATTTTATTATTAAATTTGATTTTCTTCAGCTTTTACAATGTATATAATATCTATATTTTGTAGTGTCAGAAAACATATTTTTTCCTACGTTTAAATTTCGCGCCTTTTAATTAACGTCTCGTTATGGCGTCCATCGGTCCAATTCAGCACAAACGCTTTAACATTGTAAGCTTAAGTCTAGTAATATATATTATATGTCCATGAGAAAAACTAAAACGGAAAATGAAGGTTGATTCATTCTAAATATTTGAAGGATAAAAATAAATATTATTAGCTTGCCGGTACATAGTGCTTAAATTTAGATGTGAGAAAATTTCTCGACTGTGATGTGGATAAGGTGTTATCAATTACTCAACTCTCTAAGAATTTGTAAGTTCTTACTACCCTGAGGAAGGTGCATGTGTGCACTGAAACATCAGTTTTGTAAGTATAAATGCTGTTTTACTGAGATATCGAGTAATTGGTAATACTGTATTAAATTTAGAATTGTATGTTTCCGTTGCGTCAGGGCCGATCCTAACCTATCAACCGCCTTTGTTCTTATATAAAAATGCCGCCCCCCCTCCCATTTTATTTTTTGAGGTATTTAAGCCATCCATATTGTAGAGAATAGGGAATAGTTTTGATAATTTCTTTAATTGAATAGTTTTGACCTCTCTGATTGGCTGATATTGGAGACAAGAGACAAGTTTACTTAAAACTGGCGCTGATGCGAGCGCCATCTGCTGAATGGCTTAAATGAAACAGAGTATAGTTCTAAACAATAGCACACAATGAATTAAAAATAAAATCATTTACCTAATACTATGTTAAAAAACAAGTTTAGTGAATTAAACATAGAATTTAATTATGTACAAGTTTTATTTGAACCATTTTTGTCTAAAATTAATTGGGAACTTTTACGAAACGGAAAACTGATTTCGCCTATGGCCAGCTTTTTGATTAACATTCTGTACCCATGTATATCTGTATCAAGAGTGGGGTAATTTGAAGAAAATATGTTCCTCTGATTATATTCCTTGGGGTTTTTTCTAAAGATTTTTGATAACAACAAAGAAAAGCATGATTAAAACAAAGAAAATGTGAGTACAATAATGAAAAAGTTTAATTAATAATTACGTAAAAAAATTGATTGTAATATTACTGTCTGACAAGGTATATGTAAAAATTAATTATTTTTTTTTGCTTTTAAATTTTTCTTGGAGGCGACCCAGAAAATTTTTTCATAGGGGCGCAAGGTTGCTAGTTACGCCACTGATTGACATCATAAGTATACTCAGTCTTTTAATAAAATAAACTTTATACCTACTAGGACAGATATTTTTACCAGTCAGCCAAACCAAGTATTTAAAAGAATAATGCTTTATTAATATGTTTATTTTATAAATTGTTGATATTTTTAAAATATTTAAATATTTTTTTTCTAAAAAAAGTTAGGTTGGCTTTGCCGCCCCTATGCGTGGCCGCCTTTGTTCTGGGAACAAAATGAATACCCGCTAGGATCGGCCCTGCGTTGCGTTAAACTAAATAAACTTTAATTAAGCTAAATAACCTACCAAAAATAGCATATACCATGATATGCACTATTCGTGTTATTTGTCTCTCTGGTGACCTATATGTGCGTCTCTCGATGCAGTATGAACATCGTGAAACCATTCATTCTGTAAATCCTCGTGGCGTGGGAGGTTGAATTGAATACGTCAAACAGATCTTCCTTTCAATTTCCTTAAGGAGTCCGGAGAGCGTATTTCCAATACATTAAACAATTGCACGGGATGTCGATGTATATACGTAGCTAGAGCAACCGGACAGCGAAACAAACGATTCACTTTGGGTCACTACACACTAGCACTAGCACCTGGACCATTTTATATAAAAATATGTCATATATGCAAAAGAACCAAGCAGAAATTGAAAATAAAATACGGGTAGACAAAGGGAGAGTATTCCAAGAAAATTGTAATAGAAAACTTGCACTAAGATGGTTTATAAAGTAGCATTACTGTTTCGTGTACTAAAAATTTAAACTAAGTTTTACTTATGGAACAGTGCAGAGTGTTTGTTTTTCGATCCTCCCCATTGGCAAAGTTTATTCAATACTGTAAGATTTTAAAGATGTTTTTATTTTTCCCGAAAAATGCATGGGTCACTAGATAAATACAAAAATTCAAATAATGCGTTTTTGTATTTGCACAAAAAACTTCTAAGGCTGTGTCAGATGTCGCATGTTGGCGTTTAGTATTTAGGATTTAGGTCTACTGCACATTAATACAACTCCGAATGGCACACTAATGATAGCCCTTGATTTGTATGGGAACACTGACAACAACAAAAGTGAATTACACAGTTCGATTTAATTTGATGCTTCAAATTAAATGATAACATTATATTTCATAAACTAGAAGCTATAAAATAAAAAGGTATTCTTTGACAGTAAACTTTACATTTTGCATAAATTATAGCAACGAACATGATTTGTTTAATTAGTGCGCGTCAACCTAAAATCTAATTCCCAAAATCCTAAATAATGAATTTTTATACGGCATATAAATTTAGGATTTGTATATTAGGGTGATAAAAATGCAACATCAGCCTAAGTTTTAAATAATATAGACCCGTATTTTTACCTTTTGGAAGTACCGCTACTTCCGAAATAGCGCTATTTATATTTTTTTAATTTTATTAATTTTATGAATAGACAAGAATAGGTTTCATATTTTTGTAAATGGAATCTATAACATTTGAATTCAGTGATATGTAAAATTTAATTTATTTTTATTTTTCTAATTTTTAATATTAAAGTTGGACATTGGACACTTGAAGTGGTGATTTTTCGGAAGCAACACTACTTCAAGAGGTGAGAGTACGAACCATAAAATTTTGGTTTACACGTCTTTAATACAATTTTTTATTTACTTTCGAACGACTACACCCATTTTTTTATTAATGTCAGATTTCGAGTTATGAGGCCAAATAGAAAGTTACATTATTAAAAAAGATATATTTTTATCTTTATCTACATATGTTCATTTGTTTCATATAGCAAAAATACAATTATTAAATTTACAGCGTAAAAATTTTGATTGATAAAATATTCTTTAATATTTATAATAACAGTAAATATAGAAAAATGATATTTAACGGTGTTTTCTCATGAAAAATTAGAGTACTTCCGGTTGAGCAATTATAACCAAAATCTTTGAAGTAGCGCTACTTCCGAAAAATCGCTAGTTCAACTGTCAAATGTCAACTTTAATGTTAAAGATTATAGAAATAAAAGTAAATTAAATTGTAAATAGCACTTATTTAAAATATTATAGGTTTTATTTAAAAAACTATGAAACCTATTCTTGTTTATAAATAAAATTTAAAAATCGAAATAACGCTACTTCGGAAGTAGCGCTAATCCAAGAGGTGAGAATACGGGCCAATATCTTCCTTACCTAAAGGTGACGGAAGGTAATTAAATTTTATAAAGCAGCTAGCTATGCTATAACCATATAAACCGCTACTACGAGTATATTAAGAAAATGCTGATTGACAGACGTCAGTATCAAGTGCAATTGACATGAATGTGTTATTTTATTATATTTATATAGAAGCTCTTAGATACACGAAACTTTCTGTATGTAATTTGTACAAAATACATAGAACTGACGAAGGTAATGTGCTTGTAATATAGAATCTTGTGCAAGAAACTTTCTGTATGGAAGGTAATGTGCTGGCCACATTAGATTTTTTTCTAATTTGTTCGAAGAATTACACAGTTAAAAATAATACATCTGTATTTTTCTTAATTCATTAAATATTCAAAAAAAGGCGGCAGAAATATTCTATGACGTCACGTGTGCGAAGTAATATAATCGTTGAGGCAGAATGAAAGAGAGATTTTAAATTTTGTGGGGATATGATTTAGGGGGCTAAAACAGACTGACATTTAAAGTGGACAATTTTCCAGGGCTGGACTGGGAATATGTTTAGTACCGGGAAATCCGGATGGGGTCGGGCCAGGCCAGTCATTTGAACCATTTTTATAAATAATTTTAATCATTATTTTGTTTAATAATTTACTGTTTATTCTCGTTGCCCTTGGTAAAGGAGGTATAGGTATCGTGCTAAAAATCGCATATCGAGATTTTGGTACATGACCACGTTTTCAGGCCCTTAGAATCCAATTTTAACATTTTCACGATAATGTCTGTGTGTTTGTGTGTATGGATCCTCCACTCTAACTCAAATACTATCATTCGGAAAATTTTGAAACCTTGTATTGCTCTTATTCTGTAATATGAAATGAGTCATTAGATTCTGGTGTATATCAGAAAACCGAAAATGGCATTTTATTTGAAGCTTAAAATGGATTTTCTTCGAAAAATACTTGTAAATGTTATTTTTTCGCAATTTATATTATGAAAATTAAAGATTATTGAAATTTCTATAGGTTTGCATCAATACTTTTTATATATATTTTATGAATGAATTTATAAAATAATATATAATTTAAATCCTGGAGCCTACGATTAAAACAAAACTTCTTCTATTAAATTTAGATAACTGTCAGATAACTGCCACTGTCATTTCAAATTAATAACGGTAACGTTTTGTAAAGAAAATAGTAAACTGAACATTAGTTATATGGAAAAGAACTAAATAATGTTTCCAACATGAGTAAATATGTAAGTACCTATGTATTTAAATCAGATTTTTTTTCAAAACGTCTATGATTTGCTCATTTTTGATATTATTTGTGTTGGTAGCAATGTGACAATAAATTTGTACATTGAAAATAAATTTTAATATGCTAACGTATGTAAGAGTTATTTATGCAACAAGACTGTAAACAGAAGCTTTATGCCATGAGGTTAAGTATTTCGTTACAAATCTTACCGAGTCACGAATATTATTGACCGAATATAATCCGTATTTATATTTTTGCCAATTTTTTTATTAATTAAATCAATTATTATATGAAAATGTGTAGCAGGTATGATATTATTTATAATTTGAAAAAAGTTATTTGGATCTAAATAAAATACATCCTTATATAAATAATCATTTCATGTGTATGATGTATGTATTGCGAATTTAACAATTCAAAGGTAGTAGGGAATTATTTCAAAATCAAGAATTTATATTATTTTTGTATCGATTTGTTTATTTTTTCAACTTTACATTTTTATAATTTATTTTTTAAGTTCGTCAGGCCACGAGCCGTCACGGGCCACCGGAAAATTCCCGGTATCCCGCCGGGCCAGTCCAGCCCTGCACCTTTCTGATTGTTCTTCGTTGTCATGTTGTCAAGTTATAGATAAAAAAAATAAATATGAAATTTAAAGGGATGAGAAATAATTGGAGATGGAGTATTGGTAAACAGTTTTTATTAAATAGTAATTTGATTAACAATTGTAATATCATAAAACTATAAACCTTCGCAAACTCCTTAGTCCGTATAATATAAATAAGTGTTTGTCATTTCTTTCTTCAATACTGCTGATGATGCCGTAACTGGCAATAAAGTAAATATACTTTTTCTTGTGAATCTTAACCGAGAGTTGTGTTTTTACCTTCCGTCACCTTTAGGTAAGGAAGGTATTGTCTTTGGTCAAAAAATTCGATGATGAGTTTTTAATCAATAAGCACGTTTTAGGGTCCCTAGAATACGAATTTACTATTTTTACGATGATGTCTGTATGTGTGTGTGTGTGTGTGTGTGGATGTGTGTGTGGATGTGTGTGTGTGTGGATGTGTGTGTGTGTGGATGTGTGTGTGTGTGTAACAAAATTTTCGTCTGCGATAACTCTAATACTACAGTTACAAAAATTATAATTTTTTCGTGTACTTCTTCGTTACATTCATATGAAGAGCTGATTAGATTTTGGTTACAATTGGTCAACCGGAAGTACCATCATTTGAAGATTTTAACAGTTTTTCTTGAAAAAACTATGTTAAATATAATTTTTTCATATTTGATGTTATTATAAATATTAAAGAATATTTTATTCTCTATACGATTTGACTGCATTTTATACTTAATATTAAATGGATATAGAGTTAAAAAATTATAAAGAAATTAAATTTCATAAAGTAGCCATAGCTATGGAAACAGCTACTATATTAAGAAAATTCTGATTGAAAGATGTCAGTGTCAAGTGAAATTGACATAGTGTGTTTGTCTTATAATTTTTACTGGAAATATAGGATCTTTTGCTTTCTGTATGTAATTTGTATAAAATACATACAACTGCTTTAAGGTAATGTACAAGAAATAATAATAATAATAATAATAATAATAATAATAATAATAATAATAATAATAATAATAATAATAATAATAATAATAATAATAATAATTAATCTTTTATTTCTGCAGATACATTACACTGTATATAGAAAACGTCACAAAATAATAATTTTCTGTATGAAATTTGCATAAAATACATGCAACTGCCGGAAGGTAATATACAAGAAATAGAATATTTAATTTAGCAAGGAACTTTCCGTATGAAATTTGTACAAAATACATAGAACTGACGGAAGGTAATGTGCTGGCCACATCAGATTTTTTTTATTATTTAATATGTTTCACCGAGTACCAACAGCCTCTTCCATTGAATTAATTATCCTTCATTTTTTTAGTTTTTCTTGTAATAAGATTAATAAGAAAAATAAATGCAAACTTTATATGTATGTGGAAAATTGTATTCTATTTATTCATCATCAAGTTGAATCCTAAACTATGAAGAGATTACGAAGATAAAATTATAGAAGATAATCTCTGCTTTAATCGAAGCCCATCGCAATCAATTTGAAAACGATATCTTGATTTTCTTGATGTATGTGATTAATATATGATTTATGGAAGATAACTGGCAAGTTTGTCATGTGAACAGCTGCTTCTTATACTTCGTACTGCACGTCTAACGTTCACATTCTCAGGGCCAATGCCAACGATTTGAAAAGCCACATAAGATATTCCATTTGGGCTGTGTCATACGATCGAGTGTTTTGAATTGCAAACTTCAGGACGACGTCATCAGCGGTTATTGAAGCGTTCTGTCAACCTGTGTGTGAAGACGATCAGTCTTACCCACATGACATATGAGAACTAATGGATTTTATTTCCTTTCATAACAACTCTTTCCATCAAGATGGGGCTCATTTTTTATACCACACCTACAACAACTTTATCTCTGTTTTCTTACATTATTCGCCTATTTTTTACCAAGAATTAAACGAAGAAATATAGTTCCTTATCTTATTTTGTCAAAGAATGATTTAAATACTTGTAGTAAATATAAATTAATAAATATTAATTACCATTTCTGGATGTGCCAATCTGCTTTTTACCTCCCGCTACCCTTGGTAACGGAGGTATAGGGATCGTGCTAAAAATAGCGTATCGAGATTTTGCTAAATGACCACGTTTTAAGGTCCTTAGAATACTATAGGCGATGTGCACATTTTGAGCGTCAGCGCCTCTAACGGCTACTTTGGCGTTTTTGGGTACCTAATATATTTTGACATTTCGAGAAAGTGATACAATTTACAATTTTATTTTGAGTTTTTGCTGTTGTATATGAATACTATATGTATATTGAAATGAATAAAGAAATTATTTAAAATGTTATATGTGAATCAAAAAAGTCAAAATACCAGCGAAGGTACTGTGACAGAAAATATAATTTTTCTCATAATATATGTGATTTATGTAAACCATTTTATTATAATTTATAATATTAGTTAAATATTATAAGATGCATAATACATGGGAATTGCGATTAAAGAGTTGGAAAACTTGGATGATTGGAAAGAAGAAAATTTCTGCATATCACGATATCAGTGGATATTCGTAATAATTAACGAATATTCTTCATTGAAAATATTCCAGGCTCTAAGTGGAATCAGTTGCACAAGCTCGAAATGGAGAATACACGAAAAATACGAACCATGTGTATTTTTACTTTTAACATTAACATTACATATACAAAATATATAATAAATAGACTAATTATGTCAAAAATAGAACTTCTATATGATACAACTGCAAGTATTATACAATTTTAAGATAATTTTCTGCTTCTTTTATTATATTTTGTTCAAATTTTGACTTAAGAAACACATTTTTATATTATTCATTGTTTCAATCATACAACCATTGTTTGAATTTTATTCATATGATAAGTATCTTTTACAAGGAGAAAATATGTAAACCTAAAAGAATTCTTCATGTAAGTAGAAGATATCTGTTGAAAAGTTATTTTCTTACACACATATTCCTTATATAATATTCTACGAAATTTATACAATTTCTTACTTCAATCGGTAATTTTGTCAGAATTATTACATCTTCCACTGCATCACATAATATTTGACATCCTATCATTCGCATTCATTGCAAACATTTTATAAAATAGATATTTTAAAATTATTCTGACATAAAACATAACCTTGTTATGTTTCAATGAGTAACCACTTTTGTCATTTTTATCCGCTGTATGTATGTGTGTATGTGTGTCTGAATCCTTTACTCTAACTCAAATACTATCATTCAGAAAAATTTTAAACCTTGTATTTCAAACTTTTTCTGTAATGGAAAGACCCCATTAGATTATAATGTAAATCGGATAACCGGAAATGGCACTTTACTAGAAGCTCAAAATAGTTTTTCTTCGAAAAATACCTTTAAATGTTATTTTTTTCGCGATTAATGTTATTATAAAAATTTAAAATTATTAAATTTTCTACAGATTTGCATTAATACTTTTTCTATATATTTTATGGATAAATTTATAAAATTATCTATAAATTTATTCCCGGAGCCCATGCTTTAAATAAGCAAAACTCCTTGGTTACACAGTTCATATCTTAAATGTATGTAACTGACAGATAAATGTCACTGTCAAAGAACTAATCATTTCAAATTAATAACAGTAAAGTTTTAAAAAGAAAATAGTAAATAGAACCCTAGTTATATGGAATGGATCTTAATACAGTTTCTGCAATAACTAAATATGTGAGTATGTATATTTAAATTAATAAAAATTAAATAGCGGGAGGTTTGGTGTTGGCCACATCATTATTCGTTGGTTTCAGTAAAGTTAATATATTTGTAATAATATCTAAAACTATCATTTTGACACTACACTGTGAAATCATTATGTGTGTCCAATTATTTCCAATTTTCATGTAGCTCTGAGAGTTCGTCAGGCATTTCAGATATTCCGTCATTACCGAAATCTACGAATAAAAGTTAATTGAAACCGCTAGAAGTGAGTAACAAGACGTGATGATATATTTTGCGTTCACAAAGTGAATTTTGCGATTTTTTTTGACAAAAACAGAGTTAAAATGAACAATTATGCACTACTACTTTTGGGGATATTTTAAATTATGAAGTGTAAGTGAAGTTTCAAATAAATATCTTTCATTTTAGTTGTCATTACGTACTTCCTGAATTTAGATATTTATAGTTAATTATTTGCATCAAACAATAAAGCAATCATTTAAATTAAAAATTGAAAGTATTCATTTGTAGGTTCTTAAAAGAAAAATTTTATTATCTAACCTATCTTCTAAATAACTGTTGTAAAAATTTCAAATGTCAAAATAAATTAAATTTAAAATATTTATTTAAACTGTCTATGTTATTAACCTTGATATTTTAATATAACTTTCATTATTAATTTTGAATTAAAAGTAAATTAAAGCGAAATAGGAAGTAATATGAAAAAACATGTATTACAATGTCCAATTGTAATACTTGAACTTTGCGTAACTCACCTAACTATAGGCGATGTGCACATTTTGAGCGTCAGCGCCCCTAACGGCTACATTGACATTTTTGGTTACCGAATCAATTTTGACATTTCGAGAAAGTGATACAACTAACAATTTTATTTGGAGTTGTTGCTATTGTGTATGAATATTATATATCATAGTGTATTGAAATGAATACTGTGGCAGAAAATATAATTTTTCTTATAATATGTGTGATTTCTGTAAACCATTTTATCATATTTAAATTTATATTATAATTTATAATATTAGTTAAATGTTACAAGATGCACAATACATGGAAATTGAGATTAAAAAGTTGAAAAACTTGAATGATTGGAAAGAAGAAAATTTCTACATATCACGATAGCAGTGTATGATGTTAGCATCTTTCTTATATATTCGCAATAAATGAAAAAGATTCTTCATTGAAAATATACCGGCTCTAAGTGGAATCAGTTTCACAAGCTCGAAAAAAAAAATACATGAAAAATACGAACCATGTGAATTTCTATCTTTAACATTAACATTAGATGTACAAAATCTATAATAAATTATGTCAAAAATAGACTTCTATTTCATACAACTGCAAGTATTATACAATTTTAAGACAATTTTCTGCTTCTTGTATTATATCTTGTTCAAATAGTAACTTAAGAAACACATTTTTATATAATTCATTATTGCAATCAGACGACCATTGTTGGAATTTTATTCATACGATAAGTATATTTTACAATGAGAAAATATGTATACCTAAAATAATTTTTCATATTAGTAGAAGATATCTGATGAAAAGTTATTTTCTTATACATCTGTTCCTCATATAATCTTGTAGAAAATTTTTAAAATTTGATACTTCAATCGGTAATTTTGTAAGAATTATTACATCCCTCACTGCATCATATAATATTTGATGTTCTATCATTCGCATTCATTGCATATATTATATAAAATAGAAATTGCAAAATTATTCTGACATAAAACATAACCTTGCTATGTTTCAATGAGTAACCACTTTTGTCATTTTTGCCCGCTGTCGGCGCTGACTACTTTTGTGCACACCGCCTATACTCGTATTACAATATCGGTCATTACGCTTGTCTTTCAATAAATAATGAGTACTATTTTTCTTTATTTCGAAATAATTAGAATGTAACATGCTAGCACGCATATTTATGTTAGAAGGAGCTTCGTTTTTAAATTATTTTTTTTTTTTGATATTTTGTTATTTGAGATTGGCAACACTGCAATAAATGTACTAAATATCTAGGCAACGGACGGAATAAAAACACAAGTAACTGTCACCAACCTAATCATTCTATCAAAAATTAAAGAAATAATAAAAGACAACCTTAACAGGGAACGCACGTTACACAAGGCAATTCAAGTACTCGTTCGTTCGCCCACTCGCCGCAATTCGTGCTAGAATATGCTGCCTTCTGTAATGTTTTAATATACTATTATACTTATTATGATTTATGCTATACAAAATATTATACTGTAAACACAAAATTTATTTACAAAGTTCATTCCTTTATGTAGTTGTTGCAAACATAATTTCGTCGACAATTCCATATAAAGTTAAAATTCAATTACTTCATACTTACTAAGCACATTTTGTAAAACTATATGCTTATGGCACAGCCAACGTTCCATAACGCCGTAGCTAGACCGTATGTGAAACAGAGTTAAGTGGTGTAGATACTATTCTAAAGTAAAATAAAAACAAATGGCCTAATATATTTTTCCGTCCGTGAGAGAATAAGCGGACTAATTTAATCCCGGGCCATTATCTCGGCGAGGCACAGGCCATTTGGTTTTATTTCCGTTTGCAAGAGTTCTGTTCCGATTGCAGTTTGAAGACAACGGCTACGACTACGGCTACGGCCTCTGCCCGGTTACTCTTATTCAGGCACAAGGAATAAAAAGTAAGAGCTTGGCGCCCAGGCAGACGGATTGCCCATCAACTGATCTGCATACGGAGTAGGGACAAGTTTTATACGACCATGTGTTGTGGTTCGTTGTATTTGAAGTAGAATAAATGGGGAATGAGAAACAAGGCCATGGTAATACCAAACAGATATTTGGAAAAATACAAGAATAATATTGATCGTTTATATTTATCCTTCAGCGATAAGTTACAGCTCTTTGAAACCGCACCTCATCAGAAACATTTTATTAATAGCTCTGGTACTAATTGCACTAAAATTTTGAAACTTGGAATGCGCATATGGTGACTAGCGAATGATAGTTGACGTTTAAATTACGGTGTTCTTATGAGTCTATAAAAGCACTGTTTATCACTGAAAACACGACGTTTAGAAGATCTATAAACGTACTGTTTTTGGCGCCTTTCATGTTCTAGAGGTGGTAGCCATACTTTCATAAGTGACAGATAACCTCAAAATGGTAAATTGTTTGTGTTGAAATATTACTTCGGCTAATTGTGGATTTTTATCCTTTCTCTAGGTGATAGGACTAGAAAGAAGAGAAATTTATAGCTATTGGGATTTTCAAGTATCAAGAGATGGCGCTGATCGCATTAAACACTGGTACACTTTTTGTTGACGTGTGTCAACGTAGCATTTCTGTCAATTGTATTTCTTTAGTTTTCGTATTATTTTCTCATTTATTAGTATTTTTTATTTATAATTCAAGTACGTATAATAGAGTTTTTGTAGTCATATAGTTGTAGTTTCATGTAAATGTCAAATGTGTACCACTGTTTGTAGTTCTAATAGTAGCCGCTAGTAAGCGTTTTCTTATTTGCAAATCCCAATAGCTGTGTTAGTTAAGGAAGAATAAGAATCTGTGAAGTTAAAATTTCAACTAAAAAATTATTAAACAAGAAACAATGCACTCCGGTTTACTTTGTCAAAATAATTAAAACGGTAAGTTTAATTTATTACAATTTAAATTTATAGTAATGTAATTTTGAATTGAATGTATTGTTATTCCAGGCAGGTTATGAAATGTATGATGCACGTTACTTGAAAATGCTGACACTGTCTACTCAATTTGTAGCGGCTACTAGCAAACAAATATGAAAAGTTGACGTTTTAATCCATGATTTCCAGTTCCACGTTGTGGCGAACTATCGAATATATGCCATATATGTTTTGTATTAAAAATTGTAAGAATGGCTGTTGCCGTTATCTGTACAACTGCGTAGTGAGTGTTAATAAAATGATGGGAAGTAAAAGTCTAGATCAATAAATTGTTCATTAAAGTATTTCATTATTTAAAGAGTTTTATTTATATGTTGTTTTCTCAATAAAAAGGCTTGATGGTCCACGTAACGTCCTTCAATCCCATATTCAAATTTTATTTATGATAATAACTAATACGAACCACCGATATGTCAAATCAGGGTGATTTATTAATAAACCTTGGAGTTCATTGTATGTATTGGTTTTCCTCTTTCATAATTGTATAATGCTTGATACAATGTTTTAATGTAAACAATCAGACAAAATCACAAGATACACAAACTGTCAAAATGTGAAATTTCAATTTTTAGCGAGAAGCGCTACCAACATAACTGATAAAAAAACACCAACTCATATTTTTGACAAGTCCTTTTTTTAGAAATCTAATTGTAAAATTACCCCAATAGAAAAAATAGTATAAAAAACATGTATCATAAGGCCTCGTCCTTTGTAAAACTCGCCTGGCGGCTCGTTTCCAAACTTGGACTCGTACGTTAACAGATTGCCTTATGATACTTGTGTTTTAATGTACTATTATAGATGTGGTTTCTTTTGAAACCCTAGAGAAGAATAGAATTGTACGAAATATTTAGGTATATTTTTGCATGAACCCATTTAAATACTGGACCCAGGAAAGTTCAGAAATGCATTACTATGTCTGGCTGAAAATAGATGGCCGACTAGGGCAACTGAATATCAAAACCGGGGTGCGTTTAAAATATTTTTTTCTATTTTGGTTCTTTAATATGTACTTTACGAAACCCATTTGGATGTCATAAAGCACTTCTTTATGACACCTAATTGAGTTTCATAAAGTACATATTAAACAACCGAAATTGAAATTCCTGGACATGAAATGACGTATATTTTTTGAAAAAATGACCAAAATAGAAAAAATAGTATAAAATACACGTTTCATAAGACATTTCAGCGCACTTGTCCCCTTAGAAAACTCGCGGCAAGCCGCTCGTTCCTAAGAATGACGCGTGCGCAAAAGTCATGTCTTATGAAACTTGTATCTTAATGTACTATTAAATATTTTTCGTTTATGTTGATTATAACAAAATATTTTGATCTTTAAACTATTTAGTTGGGCAATTCTATGAAATAGGATTATTTTTAATTTCCTCTAACAGTAATTCCGACTAGATGGTTGCTTATACCTGAGACGAACGAACTAGAATTTGCGGTATTAAATTTTTTAAATACATCCCTGTATCCAGTAACGAAGGTTATTTTATATGCCTCCTGGTATTGAATATAATTCTTATCTTCTGTAACGGAATACATAAGGGTCAGTTTCCTTTCAAATCAAATATAGCGAAATGTTTTCAAAAGAAACCACATCTATTATATAATCTAAACGTTAACTTTCATTCGCTAGTCGTACTATACTACTTATTTAGATGAATATTTATGCTTTATTCTGTTTCTGTGTTTCAACCAGAGGCGTATCATATGGGGAAGTCGCATATCCAGATTTTAGTGAATAAGCACGTTTTAAGGTACCTAGAATCCGATTATAACATTTTTATGATGATGCCCGTGTGTGTGTGTGTATGTGTGTGTGTGTGTGTGTGTGTGTGTGTGTGTGTGTGTGTCTGTGTGTGTGTGTGTGTGTGTGTGTGCGTGTACGTGTGCGCGCGGGTGTGTGTGTGTGTGTGGTGCGTGTGTGCGTGTGTGTGCGTGTGCGTCTGCGCGTGTGTGTGTGTGAATGTTGGATCCACGATTTCTCAAATACTATAAGACTTAAGACATTTTTAACTACGGATTCCTCAATCTAACAATAATGGGAAGAGTCGAGTCAGTTTTGGTAACAATTGAACAACCGGGAGTAGTAGTTACAAGAAAAAAATCATCTAAATATTATTTATCGAAAACTTATGTAAATACTTATATTAATGAACGTTAAATTCTTTATTCCATAAATATAAATTCATTATTAAATCTTCTGTAGATTTAGAGATAAAGAAATGCATATAAAATAATTTGATGTAAAAAATTTCAGAACAAACTACTTCAAGGCAAGAAATTCAAAATGTCACTGTCAAAAATATTTGTACATCATTATGAAGATTATGAAAATAAATAAAAAGTCAACAACGCAAAAGAATATAAAAGGAATTTTCGAAAAAATGACGAATAAAAGAAAAAGAAAAGGAAAGTAGAAAAAAATTCAGGATATTGAATATACAGAAAATGTATGTATTGTACATAATTTATATTAAAATAATTATTTTGTAGTGAGACATGAATATATGTATTTAAAAATATTTTTCGTTTTATGCGTACAACCAGGTAAAATATCTTGCGAGAGGTTATGTGCTGGCCACATCAGATTTTTATTTGTAAATACAACAGACTGTATTTTTTCCAAGGCTCTTTGATTATTTAATCGAGCCCTAAGTAGAAGAAATCTTAAAAACTAGTAAACTCTCTCGTCCATTTATGAATCTTTGTGTTTTTTAGTCGACAACAAATTTGTTCGAGTCGTTGGCTATTGTCCGGGCAATATAGCAAGTGTTTGGCAAGTCATTGGCAAGTGCTCATTCACTTTTACGTACCTCTCGTTCGTTTTGCGCGGGCCGCTATAACAATCCATCTAGGCTGGCGCGAAGCTTATTCGGAGAAGCGACTTCGTATTAAATTAAAACTACTTTCATGGCTCTTTTATTTTCTGCCAGCTTTTTCACCAGAGCCATTTCTTTGTGCCATTAATTTTTATTGTCGTTCAATAGATTTTTTTATCGCTTGCCGGATATATTGTGAAAATAAATGTCGTGATTTATGAGATTGCTGTATGTAAATTGTTGCTAATTTTCACATTACTCACTCGGATTCAAATTTATTTTAACCAGATTTTATTGACTGCACTGCGGAGCACATTTTTCCCATAATATTGTAAAGAGAACTAATGAACAAATACAAAAACTGATGATAAATGTCAATTTATTTATCTTGAAGGAGTAAAAAAAATAATGTATATAACACGTGTTGAAAGTCCTTTGTCGAATACAAACGATTGTAGCCTAATCAAAGCAACTTTCGGCTTGGTTCGACAAAGCAACACTTTCAGCAGATATATGTATATATATATATATATATATATATATATATATATATATATATATATATATATATCACAAAAAAATTTCTATCTAGTGAACTAAAATAGTTATATATATATATATATATATATATATATATATATATATATATATATATATATATATATATATATATATATATATATATATATATAACTATTTTAGTTCACTAGATAGAAAATTTTTTGTGATATAATAAACGATATAAGTATTGTATAAGGTTGTATAACAATCATGTCGAGAAAAATTAGAAATAATGTTAGAATATTGAAGTAGGCTTTAGGCTATGCAATACAAAAAATGATACAGGTAATACATCGTTTTGTTACTCGTACTTATCTTATTAATCGTTTCCTTTAGAGATTATTTAATTACTTATTAATAACAAATATCTTTAAAGTCAACGCGCACTTGTGCGACCGAAGCGAAGCGCGGCGAAGAGAAGTTTTTTTATTCAATGTATTATGTGTATACGCGCATTTTGGAGCAGCGAAGAGCAGAGCAACGAGGCTACTATACACATAAGAATTTTTTCTTCATGTATTTCAAAGAATTTTTTGACATTTTTTTGGAATATTTTCAAATATAGAGTTTGCATTACCAGCCAAAACAGGCTGTGTATACTACAAAACAAAAACGACACAACTGTCAAAAAAATTTTTCAATATGATCTGTGTTGGTGACTGCGACGAACTAAGCCGCTACCATTTTTTTACTAGTGTAATAATATCATTTTTGTACTACTAAGACAATGAATATCTTCTATAGTGTGTTCACAGTAGCATTATACAGGGTGTGTCAAAAATACTGTAAAAAATTTAAGGGCACGTAATACTGACCAAAATAAGTAAAAAAGCTTAATCAACATAGGACTGATCTTCAACTGTTTCCGAGAAATGCGAAAAATCGAAAAAAACTGACAAAGTTTATATGAAATGTTTTTATCAATTTCTAATAATTACGAAGTTATTTCAAAATTAAATATTGGCCGAGGTCACCACAACATTTAACATAGTACAATTATTGGATATTTTTTTAAAAAACAAAAGCATATCTAAGATGACCTCTGAAAGGTAAACAAAAAATCTCATTTAATCAAAGTCGTAACTCTTATAGTTTTCGAGATAGCAGACGTAAACCCCGTAAAAACTCATTTTCCACTGCCAAAAATTTCGGAAACTATGGAAGATCGGACCTATATTGATTAAGCTTTTCTACTCATTTCAGTCAGTACTATATGCTCTTAATTTTTTTACAGTATTTTTGAAACACCCTGTATGAATATTATAATACGCTTGAAGAAAAATAAAGTTGTGTGTACTTTGGCTTAAAAATTATTTTTTAGGTTTCATCTGAATTGCTTGATGCCTTTGGATCCTTTCAAAAAAGGATTTTTTACAGCTTTTTTCAAATACATTTATTTTTTCAATATACTCATATGCAATTTTATTATTTCAATTTTTCTTTGTGACAAAAACAGTACCTCTTACATTTTGCAATAAAAATAAATTAAATCTATAAATTTTATAGAGTGC
The DNA here is from genome assembly GCA_963082715.1 of Harpalus rubripes. Lineage (NCBI taxonomy): Eukaryota > Metazoa > Arthropoda > Insecta > Coleoptera > Carabidae > Harpalus > Harpalus rubripes. Next base: position 55,506,713 of record OY720453.1, on the reverse strand, counting down.
TAACTCTAATACAAGCTAAATGGGGTAATACAATACATATATACATATATATATATATATATATATATATATATATATATATATATATATATATATATATATATATATATATATACCGTGTGTCTGTCTCTTGCAATTTCTTGCTCGCCTAATTATTTTAAGAAAAAACGCGTCAAATAAAAGTTTTAGGGCATAAAATTATGCATCTAAGTCAATAAACAGAATTACTTTTGTATGCTTTGTAACGACAGAAATTAATTATGAAAATGTCGAAAATTACGTTGAAAATATCAACAGCCATGGAATTGAACAAAAAATAAATAAATGCTTGACGTTTTATCTGTCACAACATAAGTTAACTTATTTGACGTTTCTGACAATTTGATAAAACGTCAAGCATTTATTTATTTTTTGTTTAATTCCATGGCTGTCGATATTTTCAACGTAATTTTCGACATTTTCCTAATTAATTTCTGTCGTTACAAAGCATGATAAGGTAATTCTGTTTATTGATTTAGATGCAGAATTTTATGCTCTAAAACTTTTATTTCACGCGTTTTTGCTTAAAACAATTAGGCGAGCAGGAAATTGCAAAAAACTGATTTCATATGTTAATGTCCGATGTACACCTTTAAGACAGACACACGGTATATATATATATATATATATATATATATATATATATATATATATATATATATATATATACATAAATATTTCTCATGGTAAAACAGCTTCAATTGAATAACAGTTTAAGTGCCACCATTAAGCAAAAATTTGGTCTCAGGGGCCACCACCATTGTTTCACTTAATTTATTAAAATGTATCAAATTATGAAATTTTATTTTTACGTTAAATAGAGAAAAATCTAGCTTTTAAATTTGTCCAATACGGCCTTGTGAGACCAACATGCCACCTCACCATTACATGTCTGACCATGTTCATATTGTCCAATACGGCCGTGTGAGACCAACGTGTCACCTCAACATTTCATGTCTGAACCATGTTCATAACTCAAATAATAATATTTGACTGACTGTATTTTATATGTTAAATAAATTTTTCACCAAATATGAATAAATATACTTCCAAAATTACTATCAGAATAATCCTGAATGTAAGGCCACGTAGTCACATTGGTCTCACAAAATCAATACGTCAAACACGGTTTCCGACACTTCACACATAAGTTCGAGACCAGTGCGGCGGCATCACTCAGACGATCATATAATTTGATATTATGAGTCCACATAGGTGTCACGAGGCCAGAACGGTTAAAAAATGTGAGTCTACGTTGGTACCAAATGGCACTTAAAGTTTTAAGTTGATCATTTTCAGTCAACTAAAATAAATTGATAGAAAATTATTTTTATTTATTGATACATGCCTTTATACAGCCTTTACTGTTTTTTTAATTCCTACTGCAGATGTATACTTATATGTAGTCATTAATTTTTATTTTGTGTCGTTAATTAATGTATATTTTCATTTCTCTCAAGTAGATTGCATTTTTAAATCTTACTCATCTTCTGTATATTTTTTGCACCATGTGTGTCTGAACCACTTTGAGCACTCATAAGTCCTCGAGCTAAATTTATTTTATCTCCAAGTAAACATAAATAAAACAGCAATTAAATTACGAAATGGCGCTATAAATAAAGGAAAAGAAGCACCGCACTAAGCATTAGGATTTTAAGAAGACACTGGTATATGAGTATTCTGTGGTTTTGTGTGAATTCGCCTCATATTCTGCTTATTAAATTACGGTCTGGAAGCCGATGAAGCAATTGAAATATGCAAATGGATGACGGGAAGTGAATTTCATTGGTCGCTGGCCGACTCTGTGACATTTTTGCATGATTTACTTGGCGGATATATATCAGTTGGCGCTTAATGGTAGGGAATACATAAATTGCAAATTATCGTTGCGCGTAATTTTTATTGAAGTCGTTTCCGTAATTTGTTCTGGGGAATTCCGCCGGATTTATCTCGCCTGCGTCTTCGCTTTCCTTTTCCCTATCTGGCAATATGAATAGGAAGACGGTTTCAATTTCGATGCTGCTATATGTCGAATACTAATATCAATTTTATAAAGCAAAGGGTAAATATTTTTTAATAATTTCAACTGTCTTAAAAAAGTTACAAATTTGTTTTAAAATAGTTTCATTTTAAAATATGTGAATTATTCAAAATTCATGTTTGATGTTTCATTAACTACAATACAGTAGAGACCCTTTAATTTGGACTACTAAATGTAAGGTAGTGTCCGAGATAACGATTTTTTCGGATTACTGAATCTTTATGAACGTGTAAATAACGTCAATTTAGAAAGTTTTGAAATATTTATTACGGTACTGCAAAGAACAAATAATAATATTTTCATCTATTTCGGATAGATTGACATTGAATCATATGACATTTAAAATTGACACAACTAACAATATATCAAATATAAATAATGTTTTCATACTTACATCTACAATAATTATTAGTGATACCACTAAAAATGCGGTTTAAAAGTTTGACAATAACGGATATTGCTTGATTTTGTTATGATGATGTTTGACAGTAGCGGTAGTGGGGGTAATAATACTAAGAAACCAGGATTATTTTATGTTTGCCGTAGTCCGACTTTTTACCAACTTTTTTCAGGAACCGCGTTCCAAATAAAACCGGTAAATAATTTCGGGATTTACGGAACACAAAACCGTAAATCTGATCGAACCGGTTGTGTTATGGAACATATTATAAAATATAGAAACAAAAACATAAAATTAATTATGAAAAAAAAATGTTTGTTTTCGGACGTTCATTCCGGCTTTGATCGCCAGTCACAGAGATTTTATGTATTATTATATTAAATAATGTACGAGTATGTACATACAGCTGCTAGATAGCCATGGGCTTGCCATTGTTAGTTTTATGTTAAAGGGTTAAATGGTAACCAAAAATAAATAAACAGTAAGTCGTAGTTTGAACAGTCCCTACACATTCACCAGTTGTAATCTTGGGCTGATATAGTTATCACATCTCGCCACTTCAAGGTTGGAAACTAAAGCAAAATTTTATAGATTTTTCTATGAAATTGTATTCGGCTATTCGGATTAAAGAGTCTTTGCGCAGATTAATGTTTTCAACTCGAAGTTCAGACAACTGGATGTTCGGATTCGGATTAACGTGGGTCCGCATTAAAGGGTCTCTCTGTACTGTACTTATTTCATAAATTAGGCAAACGTTTCGTTATTATTATATCAACCTTCCGAACAATATAAAGAATTTTTTTTTAATTATATGCATACAATTTTAGAGCATAAATTTATGAATTTGTTGATGCCAAAATATTTTAATTTACCATGATAAGCGAGTAAACTTGATTAAAGCTACGGTAAATAAAATTCTAGTACCTATGCGATTATTTAAATAATAAACATTGCTTATCCGTCAAACCAAGTAAAAATGTAGTTTGACAGAAGTTCATTTTTACCTTCCGTCACCTTTAGGTAAGGAAGGTATTGTCTTTGGTCAAAAAATTCGGTGGTGAGTTTTTGATGAATAAGCACGTTTTAGGGTCCCTACAATACGATTTTACTATTTTTACGATGATCTCTGTATGTGTGTGTGTGCGTGTGTGTGTATGTATGTGTGTCCGTGTGTGTGTATGTAACAAAATTTTCGTCTAGGATAACTTCCATACTACAATTCTAAAAAATATAATTCTTTCGTATTTCTCTTCGTTACATCCATGTGAAGAGCTGATTAGATTTTGGTTAGAATTGGACAACCGGAAGTACCTTCATTTGAAGATTTTAACAGTTTTTCTTGAAAAAACTATGTTAAATATCATTTTTTCACATTTAATGTTATTATAAATATTAAAGAATATTTTATTCTCTATACGATTTGACTACATTTTATACTTAATATTAAATGGATATAGAGTTAAAAAATTATAAAGAAATTAAATTTCATAAAGTAGCCATAGCTATGGAAACAGCTACTATATTAAGAAAATTTTGATTGAAAGATGTCAGTGTCAAGTGAAATTGACATAGTGTGTTTGTCTTATAATTTTACTGGAGATATAGGATCTTTTGCTATAAATTTTCTGTATAGAATTTACATAAAATACATGCAACTGCCGGAAGGTAAAGTACAAGAAATATAATCTTTAGCAAGGAACTTTCTGTATGAAATTTGTACAATATACATAGAACTGACGAAAGGTAATGTGCTGGCCACATCAGATTTTTTGAAATAATTGTGTACTAGATTTATTTTGACCGTCCTTTAAATTAAGTTTACAGCATAAATTGAACAAATAAACGTGCCGTGCCGTCCACTCTTTTACTAATTGTTGGATGTATCATACCACTTCATGCAGCTTTTCATAATACGAGACAATTTTTAAAATCCACATTCTACCGGTTTTGTATTATTTTTATTATATTCTTATATAAATTTCAAATAGATAGCATCTTGTATTTTACAAGTTTAAACTATTGTATAACTTTTGTCATTTGACTCCTGAAAACCTATCAACATTCTTTAAATTCTTAATTTAATGGCATTTATATAAATTTTACAAAATCTTAGAGACAAAAATATTTATTTGATTTTCTATTCATAATATAAAAATTCCAATGTTAACAGAAACAAATATTTCTGCATGCCATCTTTATAAGTTCTTTATATAGTCGTCTTCTTTAATTCTGCCCTTCGCTTGAGTTAAGAAATCTGATGTGGTCAGCACATTACCTTCCGTCAGTTCCATATATTTTATACAAATTCCATATAGAAAGTTTCTTGCACAAAATTCCATATTTCAAATATATTATCTTCTGTCAATTCTATGTATTTTGTACAAATTTCATACAGAAAGTTTTATGTAGAGATTCTATATTTTCAGTAAATTATAACACAAACATGACAATTGCACTTGACACTGACATCTGTCAATCAGCATTTTCTTAATATAGTAGCGGGTTCCATGGTTATAATATAGCTAGCTGCTTTATGAAACTTAATTTCTTTATAATTTTTTAACTCTCTCTTCACATGGGTGCAAAGAAAACGAATACGAAAGAATTATGATTTTTTGAATTGGAGTATTTGAGTTATTGGATCCGAAAAAATCATCACACACACATACATAGATACAATACATACATACAGACATCATCGTAAAGATAGTAAAATCTTATTCCAGGGACTCTAAAACGTGCTTATTCATCAAAAACTCACCACCGATTTTTTTGATCAAAGACAATACCTTCCTTACCTAAAGGTGACGGTAGGTAAAAATATGCTAGGAGTAAAATAAAATATGTCATTACAGTGTTGTGACAGATCAGTTTATAAAGGATCTAGACCAAGATCAAGATCTTTATAATTAATATGTTCTAGATCAGATCATAGGTTAATTTCTGCGATCAGATATTTTTTTCAGATCAGATCAGGAATTTGGGATCTGTTTTTCTTAGATCACAAAAAAGACGATTTTCATATGCTTTTTTTTCTTATTAATTTCATAGGAGTGCAAAAAGTAAATTAATTACAAAGAATATACCTAGCTGTATGCCTTACACATTGGGAAGAAAAATTAGATATATACCTAGTTTTAATAATACTGAATTAACGATTAAAGTAGAAACAAAAATAATAATTTTAAACATTAAAATTGTTGAAAAATAATAAATTAAGACAGACCATATCAATAGGAAGACAATCATGATATACCATTGAATTTTTTAAGTGAGTTATAACTATTAACATACCTGGGAATGTATATCATAACTGCCGAAGATGTCGGTTTGAAATTCGAGCTCGTAGAGCGAGGATTTTAAGACATCTAAGGCTTGTTATGAGTAATAACATCCGTGGTTTATTCAATAGTTTATCGGTTTCAGAAAATTAAGACATTATTGATAAATACTATTTTTTGATATTCTCTCATTAATGCTACTTTCAGATTGCTATGGTTGACAGAACAATTATTTTGACATATGTCAATATTAAAATTATGTGCTTTATTCCACATGTTTATTATTTTAGAATAAAGTTGACCGTATTTAGAACGATAGGCTAACGTTATCTGTATGTATTAATGAAGAGTATTATATTTTCATTTTTATTTTATTTTCATTTTGTAGATCTTTGTTGACAAGTCAGTATATACCGAGGTATATACTATAATATTACTATACAGATACAGTTATTACGTTACCAGCCTACTTATGTACATGTAAACAATGGATTAATATCCTGAAACCGGTAAAATAAATTACAACCTACTTGTATTTAATTTGTTCTTTAATTTTCTGGGTTCAAATTTTTGCATTTATTTTTTCATTTGAAATGGCTTTAACTGTTAACCGTTAAATTTCTGTATATTTGATGTTTTTTAAGATCATAGATTATAGTTTTTAGATCTAGATCCAGATCAAGATCTGAATTCATAAAAGGATCTAGATCAAATCAAAAACCATATTAAATGAACTAGATAAGTGTTTTAGATCAAATGATCTAGATCAGTCACAACACTGGTCATTAATAAATATTGTTTTGTTTCAGATATTCCTGAATTTTATCCGATCTTGCGTCGTTATGTATTTGGTTGAGTTAAATACATATAATTTTCTAATCAAATGATTGAGTTACATTAATTAGCTAAATTGTATTATCAGTACGGTATGGGCCCCACGGTAAAACTCTTGCCTCTCGTGAAATGCAGAATAAAGTCGGCCAGTTTAATTGTGGAAATGATTTGTAGAATGCGTGGCATTTAAATTGTTTAAATTCCGCTCGGGTCGTCTTAAAGCAGTCGCTATTTCCCATCGCTTACGAATTATGTATGCTATTCAAACAGATCGTCTCTACTCATGAGATGGACTTTTCAATATCAACCACTTCAAGTATTTATCTAATTCTAAATCCGCACAATCGGGTCCGGGAATGCGTTCTCTTTCATACATTATTTACATTTTCTTCAGGGATAATCATTGTAGAATAATCTACATACTTGAATAATTCCTCACAAATGTATAACATTCATATTTATATACCTACCAACATTCTTATAATCATAGAAACAGAGACGTAACCAGGATTATTTTCTAGGTGGGTTGTCTTGCTGTATCATTATGGTTATTATAATAAAAATAAAATTACGTATCTACATAACATACTTATTATCCATAGATAAGTGTATAAAAATAAGGCAAAGTAAGAAAATTTAAACGGGTGTTTCCTTTAAAATAATCAATGCTTTTTTTGGGTGAATTTATAACTTTGGAGATATGTTAAGTACAAAAAATGATCAGAAATAAGTTGCTAATTTATCAGAAACAATAAACAAAAAATTTAATCAGTGGTTCTCAAACGGTAGAACATAATTATATAATTTAAAGAGTAACCTATATAGGGTGTCCCCGAAGGAAACCAATAAACTTTCACTCTTAATTTAACGTATTTTACCTTATAATTGAAGGGGTGTGATGTACAAGGAAAAGCTTCCGTTAATGGTAATTGAGAAATTAATAAAAAATGATTAAAGAGTAAATAAGCATTTTACATGTAAACTTAAAATTAACAATTTGTAAATCTAAGTGAGCTAAATACTTCCTTAAATCGCTTTAGTAATTTAAAAGAACTATAAGTATGTTACACTGAAATAAAGTTGGCGCAATCTTTTCCTTTTACATCTTAACTAAGATGATGACTGAAAATAGTAAAAAAAAACACTTCTATTATATAATCTGTTTATTTTATGGAAGCTATATCGTTAACAGTAACGAAACTGGTAAGTTTTTACATTGATTATACCAAATTTTTTAAAAATGGACTAATGTTGTATTTGCAAAGAGCTCTTCAATTTAATGTCGCTCTCATAACCCCACTAATTTACTTAAAATTACCTTAGGAACACATCCTTAAGCTATGGCATTCGAGTTGTAGGACAGCCTGTATAAATTTAGCTTCGTTATAAACATTTGCCATTTAGAAATATTTTTCTTTTGGAAGAAATTTGACGCGGCTTTGAGAGTAATATAAAATGGCTATCTCAGTTTGAAATACCCGATCGAGGCCAAACGAGAACACAGGCCTGAATGTTTATCCTTGCTCAATGCGTCACGCCTAGCTAAGAAGCCCGAGCGCTAGTCTAGCCGTCTACAAACAGTCGACTTAAGCAGTCAGCGGGAGCCGGCACACGACACAACGTGGGACGGAACGTCTAATTTCTATTATTGCTCGTTGTAGGAAACTATAAAAATGGTTTTCAAATGCTGTGTGCCAATGTGCAGGAGCAATTACAGTAACACATATAAATTTATCAATGTTTTTAAATTTCCACGCGATATTGAGATGCAGAGAAAATTATAAGATCATAAATTCCTCAGCTGTTTACATTTTGCATTTTGAGGAAAAAACGTTTAAAATTGACGGTTGGCGCAATGCCCACTATATTTAAAATCCAGCCCTCAGTTTTGTCTGAACTGTATGTATCCAGCAAGAGAAAAAATGCAGACATTTGCTAGGAATATATAAAAAAAACAAAATTGGAATTTAATTTAAATATTGACAGTGATAAAATTACTGATTTTCATGACCTTCTCGCAAATTATGAAACAAAGATAAAATGTGTAAATGATTTCATATTTAAAAAGATAGATAACCATTTAACACTATTTAAGATAAAATTGTCTAACAATATTCCCCAAATATATATATATCTCTCTAACAATAACGGAAATTCTGAAATATATATACTTAATAATTATAGGAAGAACTGCAAAGAACAAATTTTTGTTAAAAAGCAGTTTAACAAAAAAAAAATTTATAATAAATTAGCGGCACCTAAATGTCTTCATCATTTTTAGTTTCATTATTATCATTTTCATATTATGTTCTGTGTTATATAATTTTCATTCGTTTCTTTTTCTTTCTTGTACAATTGGAACAAAAATAAATAATTTAAAGTGAAACATGAGTTTATTCGTATATATATATATATATATATATATATATATATATATATATATATATATATATATATTTCTAACTTATTTCTTATTTAATTTGTTCACTTATGAATACAAAATAAGTAATACATAATATTTAAATAGTTATTTAAGAGTTGTAGTTCTTTATAAATCACATTCTCCAATCCTATTTATTTAAAATTCCGTATATTTCCTATGCTTACAATGCTAGCGTTCGAGGCGTGGCGTGACAGCAAGAGGCTCGCTGTGACGTTACGAACTGAGTATTCAGGCCTGTATTCGCGTTTGGTCTCGACGCGATAATTGGAATCTTTTCCTTGTACATCTCACCTCTTCAATTATTAAAATTTACTATTTCCTTGCAATGGTAAAATACCCCCACTAATACTGATATAAATCCAAACTTTTATAAAGCAGATAACAAATTTTAATTTAAATTTATGTTATACAGCATACAGTCGAAATCGCTAAAAGTAATAAGAGATATATTTGTTTTACAGATGGAGCCTGTATTTTTCTTGATATATTTTGTTTTGGAACTAAAACGTAATTTTATAGAGAGATATTTTAAAGTGATTTTGTGAATTCTGTACTATTAATTACATTGTAGACGTAAACAGGTTTGCCATATTTTTTTTCTAAATTTTTATAAATACAGAAAAAAGCCGAAAATTAATTAATTTATATTCCATTTCTCGAATATTTACGATTGTTGGTTTTATGATAATTTGAGAGTGTACAATTTTATAGATTAAAACTGATATTTTATTGCACAATGTTGCAAATATTCCTTTTCCTAATGACAAAACCCACCTGCCACTTTCATTTTATGACTGTAATCCCCAATAAATTTTGTATCAGTCAAAATCCTAATTTAAATTTCAAATATTTGACTAATCAGGAAATGCTTCTCAGAATCTAAACCTCAATTTTTACAACTTCTGAAAATTATCGTAACTTTCAAAAATCCGCAAGTATCTGTTTAGTTGTCATTCTCCCCTCATAAATCCTTTCTGGTGGAATATTTTCTGGTCGTCCTTCCTAGGCGGTCTGCGTCCGATCCTCGCCTGATCCTTTGAAATTCCGCGCCTTATCGGCAGAGTCATCGCCGATGTGAGATCTAGATAGCGCTGGAAAAATGCCCGTGGACCCGATATAAATTATGCTATCGTTAATAAGGTATTTATGCAATTTTAAACCCGTGACAATCTCATTAATTTCAACAACCTGTGATTTATTGAAGGCGCGAAATAAAAAGTCAGAACGCATGTTAGCTACAGCCTGAGTATGGAGAATATTTAAATATTTTCTCCAACAGGTATTCATTGATGAGATAGGATGGATTTTTGTTTACAAGGAATTTACATTTTACCACTGGCTATATTTGTTCTTTACTGCTACTTGTTGTTTTTGTTACGTAAGCAGTTGTTATCTTTGCTGAGTATTCATTTGTTTTGCATACTGATTTTGTGAAACTTGTTCATTCATATCAGGAGATTTCTTTTGCAAATTCTTTTACATTTAATATAAATTCTTTCTTTGATGTTATTTTCTTTTTCTTTAAAATGATAAAGACACTAAACAAGGTTTATGTTTGAATATTAAAAGAAACTAATAAATTAATTTTATATTTTAGTTTAGTCCGTTCTAAATTTAAGTTTAAATATTTTTGTGTTTACACAATAATTGTTGCTTGTTTGGATGATGGAAAATTACTAATATTGTCATTTTTTGGTCAGTTGTCTTGATTCTAGAGTGTAATAAGGCATACAAGGGCCTGATCCACCAACACTTTGCACTTTTAACTGACAAATTTTGTGCCACATATGAAGTGAAATGTAATATGGGAAATGAAAAATGAAAATTCATTATTTGTTCCACCATCGTTACAAATTTGATTTTGTTAATAATAATTGTTATCCTTGTTGCAAATATTTTTGATTTTGTGACTATGTAGTTAATGAAATGAATATTTTTACAAACAATTTTGAAATATGCAAATTTTAGAACTATGAAAGTCACAAAATTTTTAAGTAAATAAAAAGTGAAAAGTGCAATGTTTTCAGGCAGCAGGTTACAGGTTTCATTCGTAGGAACAAATTGACGAATAAAATTAATCGTTTTTTTAACGCCCCTAACTGTACTGTTAAACTTTAATCCACAATCAACAAACGCATAAAGGTTTTTCATACAAATTTCTTTTGTTAGGATACGATATATTTGAAAGTAGTGGAAGATTTTCGTCTTCAGTCCAACCATCACCAAGAAGTGGTGTAAGAAGTTTAGTGCAGGACTTTTGGATAAGTTCCGGCCTCATATCTTCTCATCCTCTTGATAATCCAATAACAACATCTTTCAAATTAACTTTCTTCAATTCTGCAGAAATACCTGCACCTTCGAAAGCAACAATTTTTTTTAAGCCTTTTGCGGTAATTTAACTTGATCGCTTAAATCACATTTTGATCCATCGGTTGCACTAAGGGAGTTACATTAGGCGGCCTTGGCTTCTAAATTCAGCTGCTACATTTTTTTTTTTCGCACTGCTGGAATAAAATTTGTGTAAAACCAGTCCTTGAAAATTTCTCTGGTAACCCAGGCTGTTTTCTGTCCTTGGTACCTCACCGGCAGCAGTTCATTTCCAAAAGCTCGTGGCTTTTGAGATTTTCCCACTATAAAAACCTGATTTTATGTGTGCCGGAGGCATTAGAGCAGGGCATAAATGTAACTCGTTCCTTGCCCATTCTTCTACCTGGAGCTAATGTTTCAACTTGGTGAGCAAGTGTTTTTTGAGGAAATAATTTCCAGAAAAGTCCGCTCTCGTCGGCATTGTAAATTTTATCTGGACACAACTGCATTTCTGCTATTTTATTTCGAAGCGCGTTTTTAAATGGCTCAACAACAGCCTCATAACTTGATCATTTTTCTCCTGTTAGTTATCGAATTACGTATCTGTTTTTGAACTTATCGAGCCATCCGGAGCTAGCTTTGAAACTATCATCGTTGTGAGTCAGACCATAAAAGAATAGTGCTTTATCAGACACAACTGCATTTCTGCTATTTTATTTCGAAGCCCGTTTTTAAATGGCTCAACAGCAGCCTCATCACTTGATAATTTTTCTGCTGTAATTGATAGTTGCCGAATTCCGTATCTGTTTTTGAATTTATCGAGCCATCCGGAGCTAGGTTTGAAATTGTCATCGGTGTGAGTCTGGCCATAAAATAATAGTGCTTTTTCACACAAAATTTCTCCCGATATGGGCACACCTAAAATAATTCAATTTTGTGGTAACAAAATCCTACATATGTACATAATCAATTATCTTTTTACCTCTAGATCTTTACTGTAAAAACCAGATATAAACCGTTTTATCAACTTTGGGATATGCACTTATTTTCAATGTTTTTCGTTTATTTGATCTAAGAACTGGCTGTGGTACCCGCCTCTAAACTCTTAATAAACTTGATCTTTTCTTTAATCGATAAAGTAACGTGTTTTCTTCTGGAAGTCATCTTATAGCTTTAAATTGCAGTGCAAACTTAACTCAGGTACAGACAAAGGTCTAATGAACAATGAACAGTTCTTAGAGCAGGAATCACTCTGCTGTTCGGATTAACGAGGCGTTGTTCGAATTATGACTCCGAGTTGTCGCTGGTCGGATTACTACAGGTTCGGATTAGAGTATGTTCGGATTAAAAAGGTCATACTGTATATCCCTGCATTAATACAGACAATAAAGTGTGTGAGCGACTAAAATTTACTTTCTAATCCATCTAATAATAGATTTGTAGAGTTTAGAAAATATTGGTTTGATATTTAATATACCCTATAATTGTAAAAAAAAACGTAAATACTTTAAACTTGTATAATCTAAATAAAAAACAAATGAATTTGAAAGGGAAAACGAAACTCGAAAAACACTTTATTTATTTACTTAACAACATTCAACTTTTGTCCGGTCACTTGATCGAACATTCATAAAATGGAATATGTGGTTGCTAGATGTAGCTGTAACAGATTTTAAAGTAATATACCCGTATTTTTTTAATTTTCTTTTAGTATTATAGAATTTGAGAAAAAGGCACTAAAACATATGTAACGTCGCCGCTGGAAAGTAAAACCAGCAAAAACAGCAAAAGAGTTAAGGTCTGTTTATCTTTTTCGGTAATATTATTTAAAGTAGATGAAACACCATTTCAGTATCTAACTATTACAAAACCAATATTTAACACCAAGAATTATTCTTGCAAAATGCTCCATATCAAACTTGTATTTCTTACGAGAAATTTATAGGGAATCCTTCTCTGGTCATGTAACACTAGGTGCTTGTCCGAGAAAATATATTCGTCTCGCAATTCCGCACCCGCCTGGTCAGCAATATTCAGACTTTATGCAAAGCTGAGAACTTGGACTAGAGCTACAAGCACACAGGCCTGAATACACGATAGCAGCACTAGCAGCTCCGATATATGAAAAACCCTTAAATTTATGACGACACATCGAAAATTCTCCGCTATTTTCCCTTCATAACTTTATTTGCAACTCTACGATACTGGGACTGAAAAACTGGGATAGTGCAGACTGCTGACAATGATTTTTGTTATTAGATTTTTGTTTTGTGGCTGACGTGTACATTGTTGATGAGATATTAATTGAGATGTTGGTGATAATATTTAATAAAATGTCACTATATTGTATATTAAATAATGTTTCAGTTGATGTATTGTCATTTTATCATGTTAATTTTATTCAATTTTGATAGCATTATTAAATATCATGTTTTTAAATTAATGTGAAAGGAATATATTCAAATTAAAATGATCTATCTATATAAAATTGATATGACAGAAGCATATGTTTTAATTTTCATGTAAATTTTATGTATCAGTAAATACAACATTGGTATCTATAGATATCTAATTGGACCTGGAAACTTAAATTTTACTTTCTGTTTAGAAAAAATTTGCTCAAAAAATACATTTTATTGTGTTCTCAACTCCTCAATGGTTTAAATTATTTTTAAATAAACACTAAATTCGTGTTCTACGGGATTTATAGTTATTTATTATACATGCGAATTAAATGAATGTTTAATAAACGGTACATTTAACAACGCGAGCGGAACGCGAGCGTTTTAATGCCGCGAGTTAAACATTCATTTCAACCGCGAGTGTAATACAACTGTTTATTTAATTTTGCCTTAATAAACTTCTCCGATTTGAGTGTAAGATTTTTATAAATAAAATCAGAATCTTGAAATGTCGCTAATCTTTTACGGGTATCTAGTCGCTAAGTGTGTTTTTTTATGCGTTGCCATAGTGATCTGTGGTTGCCATGGGTTGAATTGTTTACAGGAAAAAATAAATAAATTGGAACGTAGAGAACGACAGTAAATTCTCTACAAGTTTATACAGTGTACTCGAATATCTGTGTAGAAATTGAAAATGAAAGAAGAAGATACAATAATGGAAAACTTACTACCCAAGAAATCAAAAGAAATACACAAAAAACTTACCAAAAATTTTGCACCTGGAGAATACAAAAAAAATCAAGTGAAGTTACCGAAGCTGTTATTTTGAATTACATTTCCGAAAATTCCAAGAATTTAAAGCCGTCGTCACTCTGGAGTTATTGTTCGATGTTCTTCATAAACGAAGCCGTGCAACTACAAGAATTGACTTCGTTGATGAAAAAATGAAATACGTACCTCTTATAAATAAATTCTTAAATTGTTTAATATTTTTAAATTATTGCTTAATTATTTAATAAATTTGTTTATAAATATAAACCCTTTATTATAATAGACTGAAATAATATTGATACTGTAGTATACTTGGATTTATTATTATTATTTATATTTAGTTTCATAGTAGGTTACTCAAAATACCATAGTTACAACAATGATTAAAAAAAAAATATATAATCAGTTTCTGAAAAATAAACACGTAAAAACTAAAGTGTCATAATAGTACATTAAAACACAAGTATCATAAGGCAATCTGTTAACGTACGAGTCCAAGTTTGGAAAACGAGCCGCCAGGCGAGTTTTACAAAGGACGAGTGCGTCAACAGGCCTTATGATACATGTTTTTTATATTATTTTTTCTATTGAGGTAATTTTACAATCAGATTTTTTAAAAAAGGACTTGTCAAAAATATGAGTTGGTGTTTTTTTTATCAGTTATGTTGGTAGCGCTTCCCGCTAAAAATTGAAATTTCACATTTTGATAGTTTGTGTATCTTGTGATTTTGTCTGATTGTTTACATTAAAACATTGTATCACGCATTATACAATTATGAAAGAGGAAAACCAATACATACAATGAACTCGAAGGTTTATTAATGAACCATCCTGATTTGACATATCAGTAGTTCGTGTTGGTTATCATAAATAAAACTTGAATATAGGATTGAAGGACGTTACGTGGACCATCATGCCTTTTTATTGAGAAAACAACATATAAATAAAACTCTTTAAATAATGAAATACTTTAATGAACAATTTATTGATTTAGACTTTTACTTTCCACCATTTTGTCAACACTCACTGCTCAGTTGCACAGATAATGACAACAGCTGTTCTTACAATTTTTAATACAAACATAATATGGCATATATTCGATAGTTCGCCACAACGTGGAACTGGAAATCATGGATTAAAACGTCAACTTTTCATATTTGTTTGCTAGTAGCCGCCACAAACTGAGTAGACAGTGTCAACATTTTCAAGTAACGTGCATCATACATTTCGTAACCTGCCTGGAATAACAATACATTCAATTCAAAATTGCATTACCATAAATGTAAATTGTAATAAATAAAACTTACCGTTTTAATTATTTTGACAAAATAAACCTGAGCGCATTGTTTCTTTTTTCATATTTTTTAGTTGAAATTTTAACTTCACAGATTCTTATTCTTTCTTAACTAACACAGCTATAGCTATAAATTTCTTTCTAGTCCTATCATCTAGTGAAAGGATAAAAATCCACAATTACAAGTAATATTTCAACACAAACAATTTACCATTTTGAGGTTATCTGTCAGTTTTGAAAGCATGACTACCAACTCTAGAACATAAAAGGCGCCAAAAACAGTACGTTTATAGATTTTCTAAACGTCGTGTTTTCAGTGAAAAACAGTGCTTTTATAGAAACATAAGAACACCGAAATAGAAAATTATTATTTAAACCTACATATATAACATTTTTATGGCGACGAGTAGTAAATTGGTAGAATAATAGTTCTGTTAATAATTTACGGAATATATATAAATCAATTACAATGGCGATGTCAGTAAATATTACTCAGGTAAATATCTACAAGCTGGGAGACGACTGGGAAATATTTAGTGAAAGGTTGGAACAGTTTATAAAAGCAAACAAAGTTGAAGATGACCGTAAAGTATCCGTACTGTTAACATCGGTCGATGAAGATGTTTATAAAATCCTGAAAAACATATGTCACCCAGATAAACCAAGTCTAAAAAGTTATAGTGATCTAGTATCGTAGTAGAATACAATTTGATAGGCTGCGACAAAAAGAAGAGAACGTCAATGAATGGTACGTCAAAGTTAAGAAAACTGCGGCAGAATGTGAGTTTGGGGGGATCTTAGAAAAACGAGTATTGGACAAGTTCGTCACCGGTATGAAGCAAGGACCAATTTTGGACCGACTCTGTGAGGAGGACGTTTCCAAAAGTTGGAAAGACATGCTGGCGATCGCTCAAGCAAAAGAAGCGACTTTGAGAGAGTCCATAGCTTCCCAAGAAATTCATCGAATTCAGAAGTACCAGCCCAAATGTAAACACCCTGTCTACCCTAAACAAGAGAGATTGAAGAAAGAAAATATTCAAGAATCTAAGAAAGGTAACGATAAAGTTAATAAAAATTTATGTTACTATTGCAATGAAAGTAATCATGATTTTAAAACATGTCAATTTAGAAAATATACCTGTAAAAAGTGTAAAAAGAAAGGTCATATTGCTAAAGCCTGTAAGTCAACAGTAGATAAAAATAATTGTTTGACAGAGGAATCTGACAAAATAGAAATTGACAATACAGACTTTTTCAATGTTGACATATTTAATATTAATAATAATGTCAATTATGTATCACCTTTTTCTATAAAAACTGTTGTCAACAATATACTATTGTTGTTGGAGGTAGATACTGGAGCAGGTTTATCATGTTTACCGTACACTATTTTCAAGACAAATTTTTCTAATGTTACCATTAAACCGACGTCTGTACTTATTAAAGTATACCATGGTGTAATAGTAAAGCCGAAAGGTCAGGTTGAGTTAGATGTTTCAATTAATAATATTAGCAAGAAATGTAAATTTTTAATCATAGAAGGAGCAACAAAATGTTTATTAGGTCGCGATATTTGGAATAAATTTGGATTAACTTTAAATAAAAACGAAGTATTTTTAGACAATAGTAGAGTAAATAAAATCAACACTGTCGATCATATAAAGGTAGAGAACACTAAACTACAAAAATTATTAGATAATTTTTCCGATTTATTCAAAGATGAACTAGGTACATACAAGTACGAGAAAATTAAGTTAGAAATTAATGATGACGTTATTCCTATTTTCAAGAAACCTCCTCCAATACCATTTGCATTTAAAGAAAAAGTAATTGAAGAATTAAGTAGATTAGAAAAAGAAGGTGTAATAGAAAAAGTATCAAACGCTAAATGGGGTACACCACTAGTACCTATTACTAAAGCAAACGGAATTGACATTAGACTTTGTGCAAATTATAAAGTAACAATAAATAAATATTTAAAAGATGTAAATCATCCGTTACCTAGAATAGAAAATTTATTTGCAGCTTTACAAGGAGGCAAACAATTTATAAAATTAGATTTTAAAAACACTTACAATCAGTTAGTTGTAGATGATGATACCTCAGATTTGTTAGCATGGAGCACTACATTCGGTATTTATAAAATAAATAGATTACCTTTTGGTACAAAACCGGCGTGTTCAATTTTTCAGTGCATAATTGAAAAAGTATTGCAAGGCTGTCAAGGAACTGTCAATTATTTAGATGACATTGTGGTGACAGGTCGAAATGAAACTGAACATTTGAATAATTTATATGAAGTATTAAGTAGGCTAAAAACAGCTGGATTTAGATTAAATTTAAATAAATGTCAATTTTTTCAAGACAAAATAAACTATTTAGGACATATAATTTCAGCCAAAGGATTAGAGAAAGATAATAAAAAAATAGAAGCTATATTGAAAACTCCGATACCAAAAGATAAATCTGAAATACGTGCTTTTGTCGGGATGGTAAACTATTATTCTAAATTTATACCTAATTTATCTAAAAAATTAAAACCATTATATGACTTATTGCAAAAGGATATTCCTTTTAAATGGACAAAACAATGTGACATTACTTTCGAATTTGCAAAGAAAGAATTAACTTCAGATAAAATTTTGACACATTTTAATGTCAATAAACCATTAAGATTAGCGTGTGATAGTAGTGATTTTGGTTCAGGAGCTGTATTATTACATGTAATGCCTGATGGCTCTGAAAGACCAATTTGTTATATTTCAAGAACTTTATCTAAAGCAGAGAAAAATTATAGCATGTTACATAAAGAAGCTTTATGTATTTACTGGGCAACTCTAAAATTGTATGAATATTTGGCTGGTCAGAAATTTGAAATTTTGACAGATCACAAGCCACTAATAACTCTGTTTGGAGAATTTAAAAGTTTGCCTAAAATGTCAGCAGCAAGGCTACAACGATGGTCTTTATTTTTATCGGGTTTTAATTACACTATTAAATATATAAAAGGAAAGGATAACGTTAAGGCAGATGCACTAAGCCGTTTACAATTGCCAATTAAATCTAGTAACATCTCTAAAAATGAATGCGATTATTTAAATTATTTAGAAAATGTTTGTCCCATTGATTCCAAGAAAATAAGATCTGAAACTAGACGAGATCCTTTTCTCGGCAAAATATTTAATATGATCAAGTATGGGTTTCCCAAAAATAATAATGATGAATTATTAGTACCATTTATAAAAAGAAAGGACGAATTATCTATAGATAATGGTATAATAATGTGGGGCTACAGAGCAGTTGTTCCTACAAAATTAAGATCACAGTTGCTTTTAGAATTACATAGTACACATGAAGGAATTTGTAAAATGAAAGCTAATGCACGATCTTACTTTTGGTGGCCTTCACTTGACAAAGATATTGAAAATTTAATTAATAATTGCCGAATATGTTTTATTTCGAAACCTGAACCTAGAAAATCTGCATTAATACCGTGTGTTAAAGGAAATTATTTCTTTGAAAGAATTCATGCTGATTACTTAGGTCCTGTTCGAGGCAAAATGATACTAATTATAACCGACACCTACTCAAAATGGCTTGAAGCTTTTATAATGAAAAGTACTGACGCGAACGCAACAGTAGAAAAATTTCGGGAATGTTTTGCGAGATTTGGGTTACCTAAGGTAGTAGTAACCGACAATGGTCCACAGTTTACTTCGGGTGAATTTTCCAATTATTTATGTAAAAATACTGTAAAACATATAACTTCTCCTCCTTACCATCCAGCAACGAATGGGTATGCCGAAAATGCTGTAAAAAATTTAAAAAGAGGAATTGTAAAAATTTTGCAGAATGAGACCAATAGTGATTTATCATTAGAAATTAGCTTACAAAGATATTTATTTCATTATCGTAATTCTCCTCATATCACTACTGGTGTCGCTCCAGCAAGTTTAGTTTTTAAGAATAAAGTAAGAAATAGATTTGACTTATTATTAGAAAATTACAAAGAAAATAAAAATATTGTTAATTATAAAGGAACGCGAAAAGATACTTTTGTTCAGGGTCAAATAGTTTTGGTTAGAGATTATAGAAATCCAAATAAAAAAACGTGGGTAGAGGCAGAGATAGATGAAGTTTTAGGGGATAGAATTTATTTATGCAGATTACTTAAAGAAAACCTTATTTGGAAGAGACATGTAAATCAGATTTTAAAAACAAAATTCTATAGCAATGATGTACCTGATAAAGTAGAAAATAATTTAAAATCTGATCCAGTAGGTTCATGTATTTCTAAAAATTTACCTCTTTCTACGGAATTAGATGATACAAATCTTTCCCAAAAAGATAATAATGATTTATTAAGTCAAGATAAAGATAACATATTAGAATTGCCAGATAATTCTGTAACAAATACGGGTGATGAAAGTTCCAATGAAAATGATAAATACAACATTAATAATAAAAATAAATTTGTACGCGATATGTCATTAAATATAAATAATAGACCTAAAAGAAATGTCAAACCCCCTGACAGATTAGCTTATTGAGGGAGGTATTGTAGTATACTTGGATTTATTATTATTATTTATATTTAGTTTCATAGTAGGTTACTCAAAATACCATAGTTACAACAATGATTAAAAAAAACAATATATAATCAGTTTCTGAAAAATAAACACGTAAAAACTAAAGTGTCATAATTATTATTTAAACCTACATATATAACAGATACTGTTTTAGAGGTTAGGATATTACGAAATTGAATATGAGTCATATGACAAAGAAATTAATCAAATCAGACATACGCTACACAAAATTATAACATTCTTCTTCTTCTTGACGGAACAGCGCGTATATGTTGAATATTTGAATTTATTCCAACAATGTTGGTTGACACTTTAAAACCGCTAGTGAAATAAAATCCTTTAAAACGCTAGCGAAATAAAATTGTTTATAAAACAACAACTTTAATGGCCCGTATCCAAGGAAATAAATATGACTTTATAAGGCAAAATTAAATAAAAATATTAATTAACTCAATTTCAAATCTTAAAACCGTCTGAGGAAAATTTTAATTAAATATTTCTAAAATCAAAATCAAAACTTTTATTTGGTTATGATCTCGGCTGAAATTTACAGGAAACTTATAAAATCAACTGAAAATCATTTATTTGTACTTAAAATTTGTTGAAAATGTCGTTTTTTTAATGAAATTATTTGACTGACAGCAGAAAAGTGTGATTTCGACATTTTATCAGTCGGTAAGGCCGCTCTCGAAACTAATGCCAATATTATACGTCCGTAAACTTTGAAAATTAATTATAAAAAATCTGATGTGGCAAGCACATTACCTTCCGTCAGTTCTATATATTTTGTATAAATGTCATGCAGAAAGTTCCTTGCAATCTTGCAAAAGATTCTATTTCTTGTACATTACCTTAAGCCAGTTGTATGTATTTTATACAAATTCCATACAGAAAGTTTCTAGTAAAAGATCCTATATTTCCAGTAAAATTATAACAAAACATACTGTCAACTGCACTTGACACTGACACCTTTCAATCAGAATTTTTTTAATATAGCAGCTGCTTTCAGAGTTGCAGCATAGCTGGCTAATATATGATATTTAATTTCTTTATAATTTTTTGACTCTATATCCATTTAATATAAAGTATCATCATTACCGAAATCTGTATACAAAGCAGATTGGCACACCCAGCAATGGGTAATGGTAATATGTCGTGATGATATATTTATTTTAATTTATTTTATTTACTTATAAAATGCATTGAAATCGTATAGAGAATAAAATATTCTTTAATGTTTATAATAACATTAAATGTGAAAAAATGATACTTTTTCAAGAAAAACTGTTAAAATCTTCAAATGAGGATACTTCCGGTTGACCAATTATAACCAAAATCTAATCAGCTCTTCACATGGATGTAACGAAGAGGAATACGAAAGAATAATAATTTTTAGAATTGTAGTAGAGTTATTGCATTAGAAAATTTTGTCACACACATACACACACACACATACACACACACACACACACGCACATACACACACATACACACACACATACACACATATACACACACACACACACACACACACACACACACACACACACACACACACACACACGCACACGCACACACACGCAAAAAGACATCATCGTAAAAATAATAAAATCGTATTCTATATGGACCCTATAACGTGCTTATTCATCAAAAACTCACCACCGAATTTTATGACAAGAGACAATACCTTCCTTACCTAAAGGTGACGGAAGGTAAAAATCTATGTTATATTTTGAACTCTACAAAATTTGGCGTCGATATATAAAACGGTGTAAATTTGCTTAGCGGTTATTCTTTCGGTTTTGTATATGATTATAAAATTCTTTGCATACATATTATAGATCTCATCCAAATATATTATTTTCTAATTGGTTCCCTACTCCAAGTTAGTTATGAAAACATTTTCGAAGAATTCCTTTAAGACTCCATAAGAATGTTGGGGGATATTATCCAAACTTTCACATATCTGTTTAATAACAAATCCCTTGAAATTAAAATGAACGCATTCCTTACTGGGATGCCGGCACGCAGAGGGAAAAACAAGCTTCGGCCGACGTTGACCGACGTCGAGAGTCTTACATGCCTAGATGGACGCCGACGCCACAGTTATTCCTCCAAGAAGGCTTCGCATTATTGAGATGCAAGAGACGTTAGATAGGGGAACTTTAGGGAATTTGAATTAAGATATGGAATGGGGGTTAAATATTATTTAATAATATGATGCATACAAGAAGAAAGGAATTAATATATGGTGGCCTTAAGTAGAATGTTATGAATTTTATAATTGAAATTTATAAAGGATTTTCAAAGAAATAATTAAATAAATAAACAGGCTGTCCAAGATAATGTGCCCAACATGAAGAAATATAAAAAATACGAAGTCGGAAAAATTTAATGTCACTAGATTTAGGTGAAAATATAAATTCCACGTTTTTGCAAATAATGTTTGGTTTAAACTTTATTAGAACATTATATTTTTATTTTCCTTCGAATTGCGCTGCTCCAATATTTTTCCCTGATGGACTTTGAAATAATTGTAAGAATAAAACTAAACTATTATTTACGAAAGATGACTATTCAAGGTCATCTGTGAGCTATCTGATATAAAAATGCTTGCAGATAACTTCATTGCATTTCGTATGCATAGGCGTGCAACATGAAATATTTATGGACACTTTTTAACAAAAAATAAGGGTAATTTATTTGAAAATTATGTTTCTTTTTAAATAATGCCTTTCTGAAAGATTTGTGTTCTTTACTTATGTTTTTGCAATATACAAAACTTATAAACCAAGGAATAATAATTTGATTTAAACGTCAACGCCACTGGGTAAATATTAGCATAGAGGGCAGTGTAGTAGATAATTAGGTATCTGTAATTCTACGACATACGTCATTATTATTTATAGTGTGTTAGAAAGTAATGTCACTATTTACGTATATCTGTCACACTACATAAATTAAATAGACACAGGTCAAATAATCTTTCTCTTTCTAATACAAAATGTTGCTAAGCTACTGCTATGAAGTGATGTGTATTCTTTCTTCGAACAAATGACCTTGAATAGTCATCTTTCGTGAATAATAGTTTACAAAATTTACATTTTTATCTATATTTAGTGACCTATTTATTTTTTTTGCTAAAATGGTATCCTAATGGGGCAACCTTTGTCTAAGTTAACCGACGTATGTCCTACAACTCTCGAGATACTCTATTCGACACTTAACCGTGACGCTCATATACCTGTAACTCCATGCAAAAACAACCAATAGCAATTTTTAAATAAAATGAAATTGATTGTATGTAATCGGCCAAAGAAATTATTTTTTTTTATGCCAGAACAACCAAAATCCAATGGAACCTATAAAAATCGGCATCCATTGAAGCATGTCATGTTATAAAACAAGAAAACGCTTGTTATTGAAGTAATAAGCAATGTAAACACGTCAGTTAAATATCCATGGGTTTTATTTCTGTAAACAGTTTCAATTTAAAATTTTACGAAATAGGTATATCACTGGCTTTATAATTACAAACGTCAAAATTTTAAAATCTAACTTTTCTATTTGCAACTTTTTTCTCGATTACTGATACTTTAGAAATAATTTCCAAATGAAAAAATCGATCAAATTCAATATTTCGCCATTATCTAGTAACAAAACAAAAGCACATCTAAGATGGCCCCCCAAAGGCGCACCATATGTCCCATATAACTGAAGACGTACGATATCTCTTGTAGTTCCCGAGATCCCATTAGTGTCCTTCGAAATCCGGACATCCTATATAAATAATTGAGCGTCCCAGCTTAAATGTTTCTGATTTTGTATAAATGAATATAACAAACATTTAAAAATAAATTCATTAAAATCGGATCTGTTTTTGAGGGTTTAAAAGATTAATGTTCTTTCCGCTTCATTGACTCGTCTATATTAGGCAAATCTTAAGCATATTGTGAAAAAAAAAATTTTTTTCTACTCAGATCTGAGTATTGGGGTTTTCCAATATCGGAACGGTAAGGCTATAGTTGTACATAAAGATAGTACGTACATACTACGAAAAACATTTTATTCCATTATATTTTATATTAGCAATGCAATATTATAAATAAAATTGTGAAAAATCTAAGGTTTGAAAGGTGAAACATAATTAAAATACAATAACCTTTATACTAATCGAAAGAAATCAAAAATATGTAAAATAATTGCGTAGGCTTCCACAGTCTGAGTCAGAGCTCAACGTTTCGCCCGTAGTCATATGGGGCATCTTCAGGAGCAAGGGGGATAGTACTGTCTTAAACACGGTTACCCGAAGTGTCAACCACGCCAGAGGCCGAGTTTAAGCAACAAGGAGGGAGACTCAGTTTACAAGGTTACCCGACGTGTAAACCACGTTAGAGGCCAAATAAACCAAGTGACGAAAGGAAGGCCGAGAAGACAGTTATATACTAATCTAAAGATACGGTAGATGAGCAGAGCTAATGAGGACCAATGGGAATCGAGTTCGTGATGGTAGATTGGGCGTGTCGGGTTCCGAGAATCACCGGTTTCCACATGTGGCTCAAGAAATAGCCATCATCCCGATTGATGTTATTCAGATGTTTCCATATTTCTAAAGTTTCCCTGTATTTACGTCTGTAAAACTCAGGGACAGGAGCTAAAATGCGGGAATTTTCAAATAAGATGTTATGTCCTGTGTTGTGTTGGTGTTCTGCGACCGCAGATGTTAATACCATACCATTACGCAGACAGCGTTTGTGTTCTAACAATCTAGTGTGAACACTCCTTCCTATTTCACCTATGTATACTGTGCCGCAAGAACAAGGAATACTATAAACACCGGGTGACGACAAGTGTTCGCGTTTATCTTTAGTTTGGGGGAGTATTTCTGAGATCTTTTGTGGAGGTTTAAAAAAGAGAGGGGAAAAAAGACCTTAATATTGTTAAAATATGTACTTTCTTAAAGTAGTAATCAAATATGGCTTCCATATAAAAAAATTTAATTTTGTTATATCTCAAAAATTTGCCGATAGGAAAATTATTTTCGTACACCACTGGATAGACAATAAAATTATCTAACTTTTTTATATGAAACATTTTTCTCGATTACTGATAGTTTAGAAATAATTTGAAAATGAAAAAAACCGACCTAATTCAGTACACCCCCATTATCTAGTAACCTATGAGAATTTTTGGCAAAACAAAAGCACATCTAAGATGGCCTCCCAAAGGCGTACCACATGTCCCATATAACTGAAATCGTATCTCTTATAGTTCCCGAGACCCCACTGGTGGCTTTCAAAATCTGTACACCTGTATAAATAATTGAGCGCCCGAGCTGAATTGTTTCTGATTTTAAAAAATTGAATATAACAAACATTTAGAAAAACATCATTAAAATCGGATCTGTTTTTGTGGATTTAGAAGTAAAAACCTTTATTGACTCGGCTGAGATAAAAGAAAAATTTTCACTCTTTGTAGTACGAAAATTATATTTATACCCTAATGAATTATTTAATTTCAAAAAGAGTACTGAACAGTATTAAATATGATCCAATCCCAATGTTTAGAAATGATATAAATATCGTAAAATTCTAGTTGTGGTTGAAATGGAAAAAAAATTATGTACCTACAAGGAGTTATATATATATATATATATATATATATATATATATATATATATATATATATATACTTGTGTAGGTATAAATGTTTTTAATCATAAACAAAATGAATATTATTAATAAAAAAAGACGTAGATGTATTTATTATGTCGTATAATAATTATTTAGGTATGTATCAAAGTAGGTACTGAAGTTCAACTATTTATCGCGAATGTGGAATTTAGTTGTCGAGGCCGTAGGGCCGAGGAAAATAAACCATATGAGTAATAAAAATAAACTTCAATATCGAGGTGAATATTAAATTTTTTTTGAAATCTGTCAGTTGCTGTCAATCAAACAAACGAACTTAATGTTTAGTGTTGCGAACCTGCGGACGTGTGATCTCAAACTTCTCCATCGGAATTATTTAATTCGGTCTTCTTGCACATATTTTTCGTCATTTTATGTACAAATTTACTATTGTACCTACACAAGTTACCTTATATGCACAATAATTATCATAAGGTTGCCAACACTGCATTTGGATTACTTTAGTACCATGTTGAATGTTGATTTTTGTATACTTTAGTGACGATTTAAAAAAATATATACTTTTTTACCTCTCGCTACGAGAGGTATTGAATTCATGCTGAAAATCGCATATCCAGATTTTAGTGAATAAGCATGTTTTAAGCTCCATAGAATCTGATTATAACATTTTTACGATGATGTCCGTGTCCGTGTATGTGTATGTGTATGTGTATGTGTATGTGTATGTGTATGTGTATGTGTATGTGTATGTGTATGTGTATGTGTATGTGTATGTGTATGTGTATGTGTATGTGTATGTGTATGTGTATGTGTATGTGTATGTGTATGTGTATGTGTATGTGTATGTGTATGTGTATGTGTATGTGTATGTGTATGTGTATGTGTATGTGTATGTGTATGTGTATGTGTATGTGTATGTGTATGTGTATGTGTATGTGTATGTGTATGTGTATGTGTATGTGTATGTGTATGTGTATGTGTATGTGTATGTGTATGTGTATGTGTATGTGTATGTGTATGTGTATGTGTATGTGTATGTGTATGTGTATGTGTATGTGTATGTGTATGTGTATGTGTATGTGTATGTGTATGTGTATGTGTATGTGTATGTGTATGTGTATG